>JAHWFO010107030.1:0-11238 GCA_023313115.1 Rhysida immarginata
TTTTTTACTTAAAATTGTGATAATCCAGGATTAAATGGAGGTTATTCATATTTTTCTTATTTTTAATATTTGGTTTTTGTTTGTTTCCTGAGCTTAAATACAGCCGAACCCCTTTATTATGTAACTCCCTTAATTTTACGAATTTTATCTAATCCCGTCTTCCTGTATATTATTTCTGTATAAAATTGATTGTTTAAACGAAACATATATTTTTTCCAAAGCCCGAATAATACGAAAAAATGAAGAAAATTATTCCAAGAAAGTTAACACTATTTTATATGTTTATTTTAAAAAAGAAAAAAAAAGGGTGAAAAAAGTTATTTTGGTTCTTAGACTACAAATTCTGTGTAAATAAACAACGAAGTATGTTGGACGCGAGAACTGCGAATTCTGATTGTGTTTTAGCTTCCATATAAACTGTGCATACTCCCAATATTGGTATCTTGGGTTGATAATTATATATACCTTGATATTGTTATTGATTCAAAACTTACCTGAAATCTGCATGTGGCTTATGCGATGAACAAGATAAAAAGAGCCAATTTCTGCATCACCCAGGCAGAAATCTAACCAATGCTGCTGCAGTGATATGACAGGGAAGGTGACAGCTTTCTAAGGTCTCGTGGACTTTCTAAGGTGACAGCTTTCTAAGGTGCAGTGATATGACAGCTTTCTAAGGTGACAGCTTTCTAAGGTTCTAAATCACAAGGTCTCGTGTTGTGACCACCGACGAGACATGGGATTCATCACCATACTCCTGAAAGCAAGCGTGTGAGCATGGAGTGGCGACTCACTGATTCGCCACGACCCAAAAAATTCAAGATGACACCGTAGGCAACGAAAGTGATGGCGACTGTATTCTGGGACATTAAGGGTATCATTCATGTTGATTTTCTGGAAGAACGTCGAACCATAAATTCACCCTACTTGTGTGACATTTTGAGAACGTCCCTGAAGACAGCGCTAAGGAAAAAGCGACCAGGACTCCTTACCAGTGGTGTTTGTTTTCTGCAAGACAATGCCAGACCACACACACCCAAACTGATTATGGACACAGTGACGGAACTCAAATGAGACATCTTACCACATTCTCCATACACCCTGGATCTCTCCCCTTGCGACTATCATCTTTTTGAACCACTGAAAGAGTTCTTGAGAGGGCAGAGGTTCGGCTCCAATGAGGAAGTTAAACAGGCTGTCCTGATGTGGGTTCGACATCAGCCTGAAGATTTCTACAGAACCGGTATCCAGATGCTCCCAGAATGCTGGAAAAATGTGTAGAGAAGTAAGGAGAGTTCTTTGAGAAATAACTGGTGTGTGTGTGTGGTTTTTGTAGTTTCCTGATTTTCTAAAATATAAAGTCCAGGTCAAATTTGAACGCCCCTCGTATAATTGATGTCGATTTCGATGACATTGATAATGTCATCTTCCCAGATTACTGGGCTCTCATAGGTTTTTGTGTGTGTGTGGATGTTATTTAATGGTATGATTCTAGCTCAGACAATCGCTAATCAAATTTTCAAATTTCCCTCCGCCAAGAGGTGGTGGTTTTCTTCTTCCATGCTGTGGATGACCTTGGTGGATACATGAGGTTTCTTTTTTTAGTTCAATGTATTTCCTTTGGCATATGTTTATGAAGGGTGAGACTATGGAAGCTGTACTTCAGCTCCACCCAAATACCGATATACTACACTGTTCGATTGTCCAACAAGCGTCAGCATAGTGGAATGCAAGGATCGTGAATTTTTCCTAATGAGATTTGGTGTTGGTCCACTATTTCAAGAAAGTTTGTCCACAAGTTTTCTCCGCTGTTTTCTGCATCAAAGTCGTTCGGGTCAGCTTTTTATTTTCTTTCGTTACCTTTTGTTAGGCGTGTCCTTCTTAAGACGGCTTCGTTAAGCACTCATCTAGCTGCGAAGTTGCTTTTTCATTTTTTTCTCCCTTGGCACTCTGCACTTCTTTTTAGGTATATGATGACTTCATTCAAACTATCCACGTTAAAGTCGGCTAAACAGTTCTTTGCAGGTGATGTGCGAAAAGGCTTATCGTGATGCCTGCATGAATGTTAGATTTGCTGCTTTTGACATAATGTTTAATGAAATGCTAGAGTACAACCTCGAAGAAATAAGGACATCTCTGGCATTCAATTGTAGCTTACAAGTATTGAAAAGAAGTTCGATGGCATCAACGAAAAAATTCAGAACTTTCGTGCAGATGCTATTAACAACATTGTTATCGGCCCCGGTGGCTCAGGGTCGCCTCTGATGCCCGAGGACGCGGGTTCGACCCCGGCCGAGGACGAAGAAGATTTTTTTCAGGGGGAAAATCCTGAGATCACGCACTTCCTTCGGAAGGGAAGTAAAGCAGTTGGTCCCGTGCATTCGTTTGCCGGCTGCACGTTAAAGAACTATCCTCTATAACACCATCCTGAAATGACCATGGCAGTTGAAATGGACGTTAATACCAAACAAACCAAACCAAACCTAACAACATTGTTGGTCTTAAAGGAGTCTTTCAGTAACATTTAGGTACTCCGAAGGCAAGGAAGGCAGGGAACTCTATGGAGAGTAAAGAGGTATGTAATAATCTTGATTCTATTTCTTTTGCTAATAGGATGGAGTCCATGGAAATAGTTGAAGATCGAGGCTGTATGATAAGCGGTGGGTCTAAAAGAAGTCACTCCGACGGATTGAAGGAGACGCGGTAGATAGTGCCTGGACTGAGGTTGTAACGAAGAATTCAGAAAAAGAACGAGGATAGACAACTTAAAGTCCGTTAGTTTACACGAAGAATCGTCAGCGAATTTAGAAGGAAGAATCCAAATGAAAACAACCAAGGATTCACAAAAAGCTCGTATGTTCCGCCGATTATTATGTTGATTCACGGCGTGTGCCTTTTAAGGCGATTTTAAGCGAGCTCGAGAAGCATGTTCCAGTAGAAAGATCATTGTTCACATGGGCAGGGCCGAAACCGTCAAGTTAAAGTGTGAAGACGAAGAAACATAAAAGATAATATATGGAATTAAGCCTGACATCTTGAAAATTAAATGAACTGGAGATATATCACGTACATTAATTCAGCAATTTTTTTATTTATTTATTTATTTATTTTTATTTTTTTTATTGGTGATGGCGGCCAAGATAGAGCAGGAATTTCTAGCTCTCTCTGATACTGAATTAGCGAAGATATCTAAAGAGCAGATGTTACAACATATAACTAAAAATAAAGCCGCCTTCTTATCCACATAGAAAAACAAAACACTATCTATGTAGAATCGTAAGAAACAGGAATTCCTTCAGAAAATTAAATGTTGGATACAACTAAATATCATGGACCAGTCTATTAATCAAGAAGGAATGAGTTCTCTGATAAGCGATAGAGTTATTCAAGCTTCTACATCTCATTTATCTGCCAAGGACTTTAATTTAAATGATGATATTAACAAAGGAGAACTGGCTAACCAGCCATGTGTGTCATTAAGTGATTTTCAAGATAAATTTTTTAATCAGCTTTCTTCCCTTCACTCCTCTTGGGAGTCTGGATGGACCAACCAACTTGAAACAAAAATTGATCAAATTCATCATAAAATTACTATAGCAGTTATTCAAGGTGTGATAGATCAATTAAATACTTCATTAAATGAAGTTTTTAGAAACATGAAACAACAATTAGAGGCCTTAATAAGCGATGCTAAAAATTTAATCGCATCAGTGTTTGAATCTCTATCCTTAGTGAAACCTTTGCCGGAAAATATAACAGATTCACGAGAGACAACTCTTCTGAAGAAGAAGTTATTTGTTCACAAGACCTTCCTCATAATCTAAATCCCTGTCGGAAAATTATACCCCCAGTTGATCAAAATGATAAATCAACAAAACTCGTTTCGTCTCCACAACTCGTTACATTTCATAATAATAGTCAAGTTAGTAATCAAGATTATACGCAAATAAACAAATCAATATCGCAACCCTGTGAAAATGACAAACTTTCACATCATAATAAAATGCCAAGTAATAATGACAATTGGGGTCTTCCTTTAAAATCTCAAACCTCTGTGAGACTTTGCCTTGGAAATATTCGAAACGACATTGAAACCCTTCAATTAGTTAAAATATTGGAAGAGCATCATCTCACAGTTTTACAATGTGGACGATGGTATACCAAATCGCAAGATAAATCCCAAATTTTCTTCGTGCGTCTAAAAACTAACCCACAATACGATGTGATAAAAGACACCAAATGGCCTTCGGGCCTTTGGATTCGCGAGTTTAGGGGAAAAAAAACCCATTTGGATATATAATCATAGGATATATGCGAGGCCTGTATAAAGAGAACAATAGCAATTGTTTGTCACAATTCCATCATATTCACACTTTTGACTCTCTTTTTCTTTGTTACGCCAATATTCGCTCGTGGGTCACTAAAATTGACGACATGGAAATATGGATAAAACAATCCGCCCCTGACCTATGTTTCCTCACCGAGACATGGCTTACAAGCAATTATGAATCTACTTTACTTTTAAGCGACCAATACACTATTTTTCGCTCCGATAGACCTTCTCGAGGGGGAGGCGTTGCGATTGTCATCAATAATAAATGGAAGTCTTCAATCCTTCTTAAAGGTTTCAATAATGGTCTAGAATATTTATTAATGAAGTGCCAAAAGACTGAAATAAAATTGAGAGCACTTATTATATACAAACCTAGTTATATTCCCATTGAACATGTCGTAGAAATCATACATGAACTTAATCACTATCAACTAAACATCATTGTGGGAGACTTCAATCTAGACTTTGCTAAACCATCTTATTGCTGCAAACTTCTGATCAATAATTGTGATCTGTTCGCCATGAAACCTGTTGTCAAGTTCCCCACCCGGGTAACATTTACCACCTCTACTATTTTAGATCAGATTTTCTTACCTAAATGTTGGAAAATGTACTTTACCAGGTTGCGATCATTTTGCTTTAACTTGTGAAATTAAATTGGAAAAAATTTATCAACTTCAAGATAACAATCCTAATTTGTTTTATAAATCTATTTCTTTTCAACATATTAACTGGAAAAAATTCCAAAATAATCTGACTCAGTTAAACTGGGAACCTTTCATTAATACTAGTGACCTTGACATCAAATTTGAGGTTTTTCAAGAAAACCTTAGTAATGCTTTAAAAATAAGTGAATTAATTGTGAAAGAAGCCCGATGCTCTGGTTGCTATAAAAAATGGTGGAATAATACCATACTTTATATGTGGAAGAATAAAAAAGATTGTTACATAAAATATATAAAATATCTGAACGATGGTACACGTGATGAACTTAAGATAGCCAATAAAATGTTCCGAAAGGAGGTTAGAAAGACGAAGAGAACAATGTTCTGCAATCCTGAAAATGACTTTGATCTTTGGAAGCTGTTTAAATCATCTAATAATAAAAAAATCAAAGACTTTTCCTGAAAGTAAAAGTCAACAGTTTCTAAATTACATTGATAACCCTATTGATGTTCCCCTGCCTGATATTTCTTATGATAATTCCTCAACTAAGATAAAATTTACAGAAGCACCTTTGATTACTTCGTCTTACTTGCAGAATATCATTAAAAAAATGAAATTGAAAAACAACAAACGTGATGGAATCTTGGCGAATATTGTATTTAGAAATTGGGGACAAATAGGCCTTCAGTATTTTAGTCTACTCCTAAATACGATAGTTAAATTTCAGAAATTTCCCGCTGTTTTTAAGAACACTCAAATAAAACCGATTTTTAAAAAGGGTGATACCTCGTTGAGTGAAAACTATAGGCCTATTTCTATCGTCCTTACTTCTGCTAAAATTGCTGAGAAAGCTATTTTTACACATTTGGTTGCCTTCTTATGGGCTGTAATTCCATCTAATCAGTTTGGAGGCAGACCTGATTCTCCAATGCTCGACCTTCTCTATAAAATTTATTGGAATGCTATAAAGAGTTATACGTAGTAAACACTGACTTAGCTAAAGGTTTTGATACGGTTCCCCATAGTTTACTTATAAAAGAATTGAAAGCCGTCGGGATAGGTCCTCATTGGATGAACTTGCTAATAAACTGCTTAATAAACCGAACCAATTTTATAATTGTTCACAATAAAGAAGTAAGCCAAACCTCTTCCCGTGGAATTATGCAAGGCTCGTTTTTAAGTTCTACTTTATATGCCATAGCAACATCAGCAGTTCAGAAACTTTCTTTAAATTTTGATATTAATTCTCATGTAGATGATAACATCTTAATTAAGACCTATGAATACCACGAAGAAGAAGCTGCAAAAAAAGATATCAGTACTTTAAAACACTGGTACCAAAGCAATAGCATGAAACTAATGAAGAAAATAATAAAGTGAATTATGCAGCCTGTAAATTTCTTGGCATCACTTTCGATACAACTTTATCTTTTAAAGAACATATAGAAAATTTAATGAATCAAATATCTAAAACTATTTACATAATTAAGAAATTAAAAAAAAACATTGACGAAGAGAGAACTGACTATTTTAATAAAATCGATTGTGATTCCTAAGTTGGAATATGGCATTATCATGTGGTCTACAGCATCTAAATACTTATTGACAAAACTTAAAATTAAATACAAAGACACAATTCGTGAAGCTTTTTCGTTGAGTAGATATATCTCAACAACAGATACGTGTAATAAGGCGAGCCTCCCAACCTTTAACACGATCATATTGAACGCTAAGCTAATAGAAATTTATGTTCAACGAGCGTCATCGCAAACTGCTTTAAGAAGACGGCATTTAGAAAGGCCGAATTTTATGATGACATTAAGAAATGTTTTTTCATGTGGACATCATTAACTAATTATATGTATGCATATTTTTTCTGAAATAAACGAGTGACGAAAATTTATGAACTTATTTATACGAAAACCGGATAATACGAAGAGATTTTTAGGTCCCCTGAGTTTCATAATGGCGGGATTCGACTGTATTTATGCTTTCTAATAAATTTATTTTTACTGACAAAGATTTTTTTACAATTTCAATATTAATTTAATCATTATAACTTAATAATAATGAATTTCATTTTAACACTGCTCGTATATTGTGTTAAGAATCTTGGCGTCGATACAATTTCGAGATAGGTAACATACCTGAAGTTTTGCCCCATTGCACAAACCATGTTCCTCGTTGATATTGCAAGATTGGTCTGGGCTCATTCCATCGAAAAGCTTCAGCTGGTAAAGCGTTTCATCAAGGTCTTTTTTTCAACACAATTGATAAAACGGTACAAGAATTCCTCCCTGGTAGTTGCTTAATAACTTCATCGTTACCTCACGTACATCGGCGGACACAGAGGCAAGAATATCTCTCTTGTAGAAGTAATCAACTTCAAAATGTCGCTGTGCAATAATGTTATTGTAGACATACTTCATACGGCTTCACAATCCGTTTCGGCTTCGGTGGGCTTGAGAAAGAATTTCTTGAACAATTTGAAGAAGTTGATCCTCAGATCTTCGTTTACCTTGAGAAGGAAGTTAGCAAATTCTTGGACTGCATTCGCTGAACCCACTCGCAGATTGATGCTTAGCTTCAAAGGCCTGATGTTAGACCAAACAATCGAACGCTTCACACTTGCAGCAACTATTTGACCATCCAAAGCTCTCGGAACCGCTGGCAGAATTTGTCGAAAGACACCCACTAGCAATGTTGCTATTCCTCCGAACGGCAAATCTTGAATCTTGATGTCGCCACTAGCCCACAAAAATGCATCATCTGAGCCTCGTCCCCGGCAAATCGGTATGTCGTGACAGTTGCGGCAGGTGCGATTGATTGTGGAAATGCCGCATGTTGATGCCTCCGTTAGCCTCAGTGGGACCTCGGAGCGCGAGTGGAACCTCCTTCCACCCATAAGAAACAGCGACGCAATCTCACTGGATACAAAACAATTTCTTTACAAGAAATATTCGTCTCAATAAAAGAAATCCATACATGTCGAATTTAATGACTTTGCTTTACTGGCATGAATGCAATAGCCATTTATTAATTTATAGAAAAAATTAATATCTTTAAAAAAGCTTAACCAGTATCTCTTATTTTTAATATCTCATGAAAATACGTCAAGGCACAGTTTAAGGTCCCTTTATAGTAGATATTAAATTCATTTACTTCTGCTATTTGCTGTACAAAATTGATCACGTATAGTCAAACGTAAGATTTACAGCTTCGAGTGGAATGGTCGATTGACATTAAAAAAAAAAAAAGGGGAAGTAAAAAACTAAATTAACAAACTAAAAAAGAGAGGAATCGTTCGCCACTAGTATCATCATTCAGTGCACATCTCTTCTGCGCATGCAAGAGTTCTCCCTCTCCTCTACGTATGGGTGCGAATTGCCCCCATTCCTCCCCCTCCACTTTCCTTCACTCTTTACTCCCCCCCTCCCCCCTGTGTTTCTAAACTTTAGATTTTGTTGAATTTCTCAAAACGTACAATTTATCATCATTGAGAAAAGAAAACGTTGGGTGGATATTATTTGGAATCCAACACAGAAAGAAACCAATGGGAGACTCTTTGTTTTTATTTCCGGTTAATTGCGTCTCCTGCTTTTTGAATAGACAAAACTTGAGTAGTAACGAAACAGCATCGATTAATTATTAAAACAACAACAAAATGAAAACAATGAATTCAATAAATGAAAAGGAAAACCTGAATTTGTCCGTGATTAAGCAAAAGTTGAAAGAAAAAGGAGCTAATGTACCGGCCCGCCAGTATTAAGCGCCTGGGGGTCTACCAAGTTTTTACAAATAAGCGCTGGACCTTCAATAACCGCCCGGGAGCTTATTTCAGTTCATTTCGAGGATTTTTCCTCTCTTGCTGCTTTCTCACGAGTATTTTTGCCCTCCCAACTACCACTGCTAAACTAGAAAATAATTTCTTCTGATTTCGTGCTGTTTAATTTTGGATTGAGTCAAGAAAATGGCTGATGAAAAAAACACCTGGCTGAGTCAGTTATTTTAAATTTATATAAATTGTGTTGTGTGATCCATTTTATTGAAAAACTCCTCTCCTGCTTAGAAAATTTAATATTTTGAAATAACAGTTTCCATCACAATTGTGCAGAATTTTATAAGCGCCGG
Organism: Rhysida immarginata; assembly: GCA_023313115.1. NCBI lineage: Eukaryota > Metazoa > Arthropoda > Chilopoda > Scolopendromorpha > Scolopendridae > Rhysida > Rhysida immarginata. The sequence goes on from JAHWFO010107030.1 coordinate 9,131, forward strand.
ACCTGTAATACCGGCCCGCCTGCATTAAGCGCCTGGAGACCCGCTGACTTTTTGCAAATAAGAGCCCGGGCGCTTAATACAGTATTTACGGTATCAGGAAACAAAATTGAATTAAAAGAAAGGTTAGTAAACCAGCTCTTGACGTGACAGTTCTCTCAGATCTGAGCGCCGCCGAATGTGCCTAATATTAGAGCGCCCTTTGAAAAATTCTAATAAAGAGTCGCCATCTATTGTCAACAACGTTAATACTAATAGAGATAATCTTATTGTTAATAGAGATAATGCGCAGCGTTGTGGCAATAGATGGCGAGGCAAAAAGACAAAATGACGGAAGTCAAAAGCGGGTGCGCAAAGGCGCGAAATTCGAGACCTGGGAGAAAAGAGAAGTTTCTAGACTCTAACAGAGACGATGGGTCAGTTAATTGATCGTCTCCGGACTCTAGCGACAGAAAGCATGAGCCAGCGACGGGTCGATGGAGAGACCGCCCGAGATATCCGAGAATCCAGCTGGTCAGCAAGGTGTTGAATGCTACGAATACTAAGAGACGATAATATTTCGGAGTACCAAAATATCGGCCAGTGAGTGCGCCGCCAGCTCTCTGTCTTTTCTCGACCCCAGGAACTCTGAAACGAGCAACGTGTGCTCGGTTCTCGGACAGCGTAATAGACATTCTATTTGCTTTTCTCGTCCAGTACTAGAGGAGGAGACCCGTGCCCAGCCGGCGCGCGAGAGAGAGCTCGCCCGACAACCTCATGTAGACGAAGTAAGGGGCCCAGCAGTAACGCTCACCCAAGCACTTCAACGTTCGTCAGAGAACGACGCATCGGACTCTGTTACAGCGAGGCCGGAGTACGTTCGCCGAGCACAGTGGCTCCAAGCAGTGTGGCAGCCTTACGAAGCGACCTACTTCTTGGTGCTAATCCGAGGTCTGCGCAATTCAACAGGACCGCCGTTCCGCCGTCCAGTCAACGAGTCTCCCGAGGCTCAAACCACGACGTGGACACAGGTTATGCCGTGGGGATTGGAGGCTTATCGCCTAGAGGATTTAGGCGCCTATTACTGAACTGAGGTAAGCTGGCTCTCTTTTCTAGCTATCTGTTCTCTCCGTAATGATTTGCGAGCTAATGTTCTGTAGTGTTTATTGTAGGAGCTGTCTGTCATTAAACGCATTGCGTCGCTGATTTCCGGGGAGAGTGAGTCCCGTTGTTGCAGTACATTTCCTTGAATCTTGAGAAGCCAACACCAGGAATTCCAAAATATATTTCTAGTGTATTTATTATTACCAGCGCTGTGGTTGCAGACTGTTCGTTGAGTCCTAATACTTATGTAATTAGAACTCAACTTTACGGATACCATAAAGTTCCCAGACGAGTCACAGTGATTCGATTCAGGGGAACAGTATTCCATAGAAATAAAGCAATACGAGTCACTGTTGTCAAATAAAGCACATTGTAATCTACATACAGTTTGTATGGCTACTTGATGTAACTCCTCGTGTCAGAAGATGCATCCGTCCCTTTGTGGGATTCATTCATTCATGATATTATTCTGTACTTTTTCATTTTATTAATCTTTTCAATAAATAATAATATGTCTACATTGCTGTTATTTATTTATACCTACCTAAGTCTTCAACTGCGTTAAATAATTTATTTCTTTTCAAGACAAAGTGGGAGGCCTGTTCAAATGTACCGTTCCATCATGTGAATCAAGGAATAAGGGGGGATTAAAGTAATAAATAAACGGAAAAATTCCACGATCAGGGACAAAATTACAAATTTTTAAATCTTACATTTTGTGACAAACTTTATTAATTATATTACTTCTAACGCTCTACAAGTTTTTTTGTATAACCAGAAATTAGATTTTCATTTATACACATTTAACTTAATATTTTTATAAACTTTTTTGCAGATAAGGAATATTTGAAAACACTAAAACGGCAGAATAACTCCTTTTGGCATCGTGTAGTGCCGGTAGTTGCAATAGACGCGCAGTGAGTAACGATTATTAAAGAATAAATTTTTAATGGATATGTCACTAAGAATTATTTCCGACGAAATTAATGAAAAATAGGAAAGAAAATTCCACAGCCTGGATGCTGCTG
>JAHWFO010107031.1:0-21727 GCA_023313115.1 Rhysida immarginata
GTAAACAATCAGGATATTTACCACTAGCCTGGGTCCAAAACCTTATAAAAGCTGTATCTTTTCCCCAGGGTTCTGTTCTTGTCCCTGCATTCTTCAACTTTTTCATCCATGACTTCCCAACATTTACAAAATGCAAGCTGTATCTTTTCGCTGACGACGCGTCCATCATGACCACTGCTCGCGTTCCCGCTCATGTCATATCTCGATTGCAGAATGCCTTACATAAGTGCGAGAAATAATTTGTTAAGTGGAGACTGAATCTAAATGTTGACAAATGCAAGGCAATGTTAATTACAAAGAAACTTCGGAAACCCCCGAGTCCTCTCTTCCTTTCTGGTAGAGAGCTCGAATGAGTAAAACATTACAAATACCTCGGAGTGGTGATAGATGTCAAGCCAAATTGGGGCGACCATGTCTCCTACGCTATCAACAAGGCAAAGAAGGCAAAGTTCAGTCTAGTAGCTCTTCTGGGGCGAAACAGCGCGCTTGGATTGGACTGCAAACTATTGCTGTATAGGACGGTAATCCGTACCATCTTGCTTTATGGTATGCCCGTATGGGCTACAATATGTAAGTCCAGATGGAAGGACCTCCAAACTTTCCAAAACGTTACCTTGAGGACCATTGCTCAACTTGACAGGAGAGTTGCAACAAATACTTCTATGGCCGACGATTTTGAGATACCTCCCATTGGGAATCACGTCCAGGAATTGATGAAAAAGCTGCTTCCGAAGATGAAGGACCATCCCAATCCTCTGGTTGCACGTATTCTTGAGCACCCGCTTACCTTCAGAAGCCTTCTTAGACATCGCAGGCCACGTCACCTCCTGGATATCAATTTCGACGACATCCAAAAGGCGATAAATCCCGAATATTGGATCTCCTAGCTCCTCGTGTCCCTTGTCCCTCGTCAATCAACACTATCGTCCTCATAGGAAAGGACTCCATCTTATCCTCTGGATGACTTAACTAGGTTTCATCTGGCTTCTTGCATAGTTCAGTGTACTTCCCGTGGTTACTTTCTGGACGAGTATGGCAGTGAAAGCGTTGCTTTCGGACCACTCGTTTCGTTTTACCTGCACTGTTCGATTGTCGATAACATTGAGACATACTGAAGATGGCTACTTGGTAGCCGAAATATACAGTCTGTAACATTGCTATGGAATCAAGGCATATTTCAAAGTAACTTTTCAAATTGTCCATATATCAAAATGCTGAATGTTACATATGTTTGTAACCCATAAAGATGTTTAATGAAACAAACAAACAAAAACATTGTTTGATCAATAAACAAAAAAATCCATTAACTAACTGTAACAGTTCTATGGAATCACAAATAAAAGTTTAAAGAAAACTACAATTCAATATTTAGTTGAACCACCTTTTGCTGAAATTAATTGAAACACTCTCTTAGGCATTGATTCAACTAGCTTTTGGACAACTGCAAGTTTTATGTTGACCCATGCCTCTAAAATAGCGAGTTTCAGCTCGTTAACATGATCAAACTGTTTCTTTTTAGCATGAATTTTCGATGCCATGATACCCCATAAATTTTCTTTGGGGTTCATGTCCGGGCTTAATGATGGCCAATTAAGTACTTCAATTTTTTCATCAACGAACCATGTTTTCATTGCTTTTGAAACATGGCAGCTTGCGTTGTCTTGTTGAAATTTCCACGTTGGGCCACCAATCAAAGGGCCAAACGGTATTAAATGATCATAAAGCAATGTCTGATACTTTTTGGAGTCTAATCGTCCTTCCACAAACACAAGAACTGATTTTCCGTTGCAGCCAAATGCTGCCCACACCACGACAGATCCACCTCCAAAGTCCCTGCTGAACTGAATGTTGGGGGGAATCCTCAGATCATGCCAGTAGCATGCATATCCGTCTGGTCCGTCTAAGTTAAACTTCTTTTCGTCAGAGAAAACGATGTTGCTCCATTGTTCCACCCAGGATATCTTATCTTTAGCCCATTCGAGTCGTGCATGTCGGTGAGCTTCTGTTAGTCGTGGTTTTCTAAGACATTTGGAATACTTGACGTTGGTATTGTCGTGAAGACTTCTCCAGACAGTCTGGTGGGACACTTGTACAGGTAGAGCAGCTGCAATCTTTCGTACTGATAATTGTTCTTTCGTTGCCATACGAAATATGCTTCTGTGGTCTCTAGTGTTGAGCTTTTTAGCCTTAGATCTTCTTTTGGAAGTACCATAATTATCGTCCCCCTTTGACAAAAAATTATAAACTGCTTTCTGAGATCTTCCTATCTTTGACTTAATCCTTGAGCATGAAACTTGATGATCTTTCTGATTTCAAGCTCTGTCAACACTGAAGCGCCTGGCATTGTGGTGAAAGAAAACATCTACTTTCCACTTGCAAGCACTAAAAGGTAATTTGCATATGGTTCAGTTCCATTTTCAGAAGGTAGATACAATATTTTAAAGGTTTTCACTTCTGATTCCATTAAAAAACTAACTTTTTTGTGTATTGTTTTTGAAATTGATGAAAATGAATTTTTAATACTTTTTCTAAAATGTTAATAGGCTAAGAGTGCTCTACACAGGTGATGGTTAGAATATGTAATAAATATACAACGTAATCGAAAATTATGCATCGATTCCATAGCAATGTTACAGACTGTATACATATATGAAACATAATAAACTTCTTTTGTGGACAAGTGGAGTTTCCTTCCTCTCTGTCTTTAATATACAAGGAGACTGATATAGGCCTCTTGGCCCCTGGCGGTCTCAAATACAATTGAAGCTAGAACATTTGAACGGAAAGGCCTAGGAGCCTGAAATTTTGTTTAATCATAGTGTGGTATTTGAAAATTTAGCTAATATATATTAAAAAGTATATAAGTCACTTGCTCGAAACATTTTGATGCTAAAACCTTTATATCGTTGGATAACGATGCCTTAACTAATTTTTTAACATTTTATGAGGTGGTAGGCTTATTAAAGATCGCTCGAAGTCGTCTGCTTCAAAGTGTTGAGAGCTGATTTTGGAATGGATATTGTGCTGCATTGGTTATCTAGTTTTAATGTAAAATATTTTGTGGTGTTTTCTTGTGTTTTTCTTAGTTTTATTTCTTGTCCAACGCTGTTAGCTCGTCTGGTCTATCGGTGACGTTTCAAGCACTTTGCCATCTAGCGAGGATATTTGCAAACAACTTCGCATACGCAATCAGTGTTATTTTACCCTCCTTTGCTATTGGGATTGGGAGGTTAAAATCATCGTTAGAGAATTTGCGAAGTCGGTTGTTCTGTTGCCAATGCTTTTCGAATTTTTTTTTGATTTTCAGTAAAGATTCGGGTAGAACATCAAAAGTAAGTGTGAGTTATAATAAGCAAACGAGTTTGCCCATTATAATTTTGATAATCTTTGACGACGGAACGACCGACTTGGCGAATAGAGTAAGGAAACTATTAACTAATGCAGACCAGGCATTGTCAATTGGTTTTTATTGGAGTTTGTATTCCTTTTTTAGGGTGCGTGAACCAGGCGCGGATGACGAACGTGTTCGTGCTGGTGATAGTGGTATCGGTCGTGACGACACTGCACTATCTCTTCTGGAGTCGGGATGCCACGTACGGCCATCGGCCAAGAGTTCTCGTCGACACGGAAGGTTGCCGAATCGTGCAGGTTAAGGTGGACCCTCAAAGCATCTTCTATTTGAAGAAGAATGTCACGTGCATGACAGACGCCGCGAAGCCTCCGGTCCTTCCGGGAAACAATCCGCTGAGCCCGAGCCTGCATTTCGACGCAAACGCGTTGTCCGCGTATAAAGAGAACTTGAGTTGTGGCTATAGCACCGTTACGCGTCCACGACTTCGCCTCCAAGGTGAGTGCAAAAGTGACGTTCCTGAAACACGAGACTACGCCAGTCAAGTCGGAGTTCGTAAGGGTCCAGTGTACTCTGCAAGGTCGGCTCGTGTTTAACAACTTTGTGCCCTTTGTTCAACGCAAGAAGAAAGTGGAGAAGCGTTGCCTGAAGCGGAAGGCAGCCGAGAGGCCGGGCGTGGACGACAAGTTAGACGTCTTGTTTTTGATCATGGACGCCGTGTCGAGGGGCCACTACCTGAGACATATGAAGGAGACCGACCGTTTCTTGAGGGGCCACGTCAACATGGTCGACATGCAAGGCTTCATCAAAGTGGGCAAGAACACGTTCCCCATCATGACGGCCTTGTTGACCGGGAAGTTTTGGCAGCACTGGCGGGACACCCTCAACCTCACGTCCGCTTCTAAAGTGGACGCTTTGCCGTTTGTGTGGAAGGACTTTGCTGAAGAAGGCTACAGGATCCTCTACAGTGAAGAAATGGTCCGCATCACCACCTTCCATTTCTCCACGAAGGGGTTCGCCACACAACCGACGGACTACTATTTTCGCACGTTAGGTCTCCGCTATGAAACAGCCAAGTTGGTGCCAAAACCGTGCAACCGAGGCCTCGCCGAAGCACGCATGATGTTAAAGTGGACGCGCGACTTTTTGACGGTGTTTGCTGGCGAGCCCGTCTTCACTTGGACGTTCCTGGCGTCTCTGACCCACAACTATCTCGGCACTCTCCACTTGTACGACAAACTCGTGCTCGACTTTTTCAGGCAGATCGACTCCGACAATCACTTGAATCGGAGCATCGTGTTCTTCATGAGCGACCACGGACACCGTCTCGGGAGTACCGGCTTCACTTTTGTTGGACATGAGGAGACCAAGTTGCCGTTCTTGTTCATCATGTTCCCGCGCTGGTTCGCCTCCAAATACCCTGCATACGCATCCAACTTGAAGACGAACGCCAAACGGCTCGTCACGGCGTTCGATATCCACGAGACGCTCTTGGACATTCTTCGGCTGGCGGGGGCCGACCTAAAAGAGCAAGAGTCGAAGATGAAGGCATCCCACGTAAGGCTTTTTACGCGCGAAATGTCTACCAGCAGAACATGCGTCGATGCCCTGATTCCCGAGAAATTCTGTCCGTGCTCGGAAAGGCATTAATTGCCCTTGGAGAGCCAACGGGCGCACCTTGTCGCCCGGAAACTGGTGGACGCCATCAACAACTTCACCATCCAGTACCGCTATGCGTGTCATCGCTTGGAGCTGAAGAATGTAACGTACGTGGCGATGCTGAATGGTGGCGAGGAGCGGCAGTTCCTTGGGTATGAGGCGATCGTCAAAGTGTATCCGGGAAGAGGGATGTTCGAAGGCACGTTGCTGTATGCGAGCAAGGACAAAACCTTTGTCGTCCACCAGGAGCAAGTAGAGCGCATCAACCGCTACGGCCGCCGGCGCGACTGCACCGAGGATGGCTCCCTTAAGCCCTTTTGCATCTGCTTTCGCTATTTCCGTGGACGAAAATACCAGTAAACGCTAAAGACGTTTCTGTCGGTCGACCCTAACTGGGTTATTATCACTTTGCTTTTGCTCATGCACTTTCTCACTGTTAAGTTTGGGGTTAACGCTTCTGGTGATCTGGTGTACAGGCTTTTCAGCGTCACTGTTGTGTAGGAACCATTGCTATGTATGTACAGGCGCTGATTACTGAAGAGTTGAAAATACAATTGTGTCCTGGTCGTTCGATGAGCCTGGAATACCTTTTTTATATTTTTATTTATGTATGACGAATGCGTCACTATAAGTTGGCTTAAGAAATGGAGAGTTCTCTGTACTGTCCTTCTTGATGAAGGTGATGGAGGCCTTACAGTATCACATTTTCCAATTATCGGGGAAGGAAACAGTGCCAATGTCTTCGAAGTTGACATCAAGAATATGCCTCGGGCATTTATTACTAAGTCATTGTCATGGCTCTTAATAGATCTCTTGATTTATTAGGAGATCTTAGCTGAACTCGTCGATAAGTGGCATAGTCGATCATAAGCTATCTATCCCGAAACTTACAAGGGAATCCCACTTTAACAATGGAGTCCTATGTATGCTCAAATTATTTCGTTTTCGCGGTCTATTTTGAAAGAAACACAATTTCGCACTCTCTTATTTTGCAAGCATCTATAGTAGCTTCAGATGAGTAACATATTTCAATTGGGTGGAAATTTGTGACATACATGTCGAGTGGTTCGTGCTGCTACTACACTGGTGGACAAATATTTGGGGTAGGTATGTTTTCTAAGAAAACAATTATTTAGAGATTTTATTGTTATGGCACCTTTTTAAGTTCCTATTGAATATATCAAAATTTGCCAATTGAAAAATTGATCTTTTAATTTGTTTTTAAGTTACATGCAAAGTATGCAAACTGAACTGGTCAGAGGTTTGGGGTAACAGGTAAATAACTGATATTTTTTACAGTAAAGTGCATGAATATTTGTCCATTGATTTTTGGAATGTGAAGAAGTGTCTTCAGATGATTTCTGATGAGAAACGAAGGAAATTCATGCATTGTATGCTCAACACAACAACTTCAAGCGAGAAGCTGAAATTGCTCATGTTGGCTACAATACAGGAATCAGGGCAATTAAAAATGAAAACAGGAAGACAGGAAAGAAGATGGGAAACTCATCTGCACTTACAAGACGGACAAAATCTAGCATAAAACGCCATGAGAAAAGAGAAATTGCAGCAGTACGCGCATCGAAGTAAATCTTGATTTGAAGGCTTCAACCAGAACCATAAGGCAGCGTGAATTGCAGCGTGAGAACTTTCACTATGAAGCTATTGAAAAATCACTGCCATTAACACCAAAAAATAAAATAGAAAGACTTCAATTTGCTCAGAAACACGTCATGAGTAGACTGATTTTGGGTTGGTGGTATTTTCTGATGAAAAACGATTTTTCCATGGATGGACCTGATAACATGTGCGGTTATGTTAAAAAACAAGGCCAAAAACAATTGCTCTGGTCAGAAATAAGCACCAAATGGGAGGAGGAGATGTGATGCCATTAGGTGCCATTTCAAACACGGGTCACCTAAAGATAAAAGTAATTGAGGGCAAATATACGGCAATCAATACTTAGAAGACCTTCAAAGCACATCCATTCTTTTCTGCAAGACAAAAACAATGGGTGTGGCAGCAAGACAATGCATCTATCCACACAGCACGAATTTTTACTGAATGATTTTCCACTAACAAAGTTCGTACACTAGACTGGCCGGCAAGGAGTCCCGACCTCAATATTATAGAAAATGTTTGGCATCTTATGAGCCAAGATATTTATGCAGACAAACAGTATTCAACTCTTCTGCAGCTAATCAATGCAATTGAGGCCTCCGCTGTTAAAATAGCACCAAACACCATCAACAAGTTATTTTCATCAATGACAAATCGTCTTCTTCAAGTCATAAAGTCAAATAGCGGTCAGATTTCATAGTAATTTCTTTTATTTTTGATATCTTGATGATTATTTACCTGTTACCCCAAACTTTTGACCAGTGTAATTTGCATTAGTTGGATATAACTTAAAAACAAATTAAAAGATCAATTATTCAATTGTCAATTTTGATATATTCAATAGGAAGTAAAAAGGTGGCATAACAATGAAATCTCTAAATAATTGGTTTCTTAGAAAACACACTTAGCCCAAACTTTTGTCCACCAGTGTAACAAGGAAATCCCTCGAACATGTAAGTGTAGATACGATCTCTGGTCCAGATGCGTCTGGGTTCGATGCTATCTACTGCTATCAGAAAAAAATGTGTTCTACTGCATAATGCTATCTACTGGCATAATGTGTTCTAAAAAGCTTCTCAGAATACAAGGAGACTATTCAAAATAATTTTATCGTTTAAAGTTTAGCCATATATACCTACAAATATACATAATGTTGCACATGTATACACACACACACAAAGTTTCCATTAAAAATATAATTAAAAGTTTACACATACACTACATGATCAAAGGAGTTGGCACACCCCTGTGAACACATGGAAATGGATCATTTCATGAAAAAAAAAGTTAACAACAAAATTTAAATAATTTTTTTTAATGGAATGATCCATTTCAAGCACAATTGAATTGTAGAACAAATGACATATCATCAATATGCCACGACAGAAGGATCTCTCGGAGTCCGTACGAGGACAGATTATTGGACGTCATCTTTCTGGTTTGACGAGATGCGGGGTTGAAGAACTGGATTGGCCCGCCCAGAGTCCTGATCTCAACCCCATCGAACATGTTTGGAACGAATTGGAACGACGTGCGAGATCCAGGGTGGTTCGCCCTACATCTGTCCAGGAACTGATTACGACACTCCTCGAGGAATGGAGGTCAACACCTGTGGACAGTATGCCATGTAGAGTGGAGGCAGTGATAGCAGCTCGGGGTGGTCCTACACACTACTGATTGAAGCTTTTTGCGGCTTTACGGTAGAGCAACAGGTGTCCCAACTCCTTTGATCATGTAGTGTATTAGATTGTTAATGAAGCTCTCACTTGTTACTATTTAGCCAGCCTTGAGAATGGTGTAATACCGAAACGCGTCGGCAATTAACGAGTAGTATCCGTATCGTTTTATAGACCCTTTTATTTGAATGTTATCCAGCGATACTAGACCAATGGATCTCATGTAAAAATTAGGCCTAGTTTTGGATTTTTTGTATTAGGGATCTCATCGTGTTACGATTTAAATCCGAATACCTAAGGGTAAGTAAGTCATTAGCCGATTTAGTTGGGTATCGATGATTATCTGCATTAATAGGGGTAGAAACAATCAGGATTGAATTCGCGGTTTTAAATAGAAAAGCACAAACCCGAACAAGAAATAGCTGATAAACGGTGAAAATATCGGGAAACTAATGAGAATTTCGGAAGTTTAAGAAGGGTTCGGAGGAACCATTTTTGCAATTTTAAATATACGTGGAAAGGTTTCATGAAGTGGAAGATCCCAGACAATAAAGAGAGGAATGCATCCATGGAGATTGCGGGGTGATCGTAAACGACGTCCCACCATGTCCCACACGTGCTCAATTGGCGATAGGTCTGGGGACCTCGCGGGCCATGGCAGGCAGTTGACGTCCGTGCAGAGATGCCATGGTGTGCAGAAAGGGTAGTAACACGCGCTGCAGAATCTCTGTGACGTACCGTGCTGCTGTCAGGGTGCCTTGGATGGTGACTAAAGACGTTCTGGTATAGTAGCCAGGTGTTGGTCCACGATGGCGATACCGGATGCATTGTTCATTGGCACGTTTCATGGTCTGCGCCTCACCCATCCAAAACAAAAGCGGGATTCGTCGCTGAAGACCACCGGACGTGCTATTGTCGATATTGACACTGGAGCAGTACTGGGAATAGTGATATTGTCGCCGCGAAGTTGTCTTCTGGCATGTTTGCCTTCCACTCGCCAGTGCCTCCAGCATCGGCCTACCGTCCGTGCGTCCCGCGACACATGGACAGCAATCCGTCTGGTTGGCCATCCAGCCTCGGAGAGGCCAATAATTGACCTCGTTCCAAGTCCGTTAATGTCGTTGTCGTTGCGCGGATTACAGTACTGTACGTTCACGAGGCAGTTGCTTCATCATGTCTTACTGCATGGAACCTCTCGCACAGGTGTCAACTGATGATCCTATTCAGGCACCCTGCATCTAGTCGGAGGTAGGCGACCCCCCCCCAATCACTTAACAGATCAATCAACACGAGGTGAATTTTACACAGCAGTAACCCATTCGTTTAGGATACTTTTGTCCGGTTCATTGAGGTTTTGCTGTAGAGTATGGAGCACAATTGAACTAATTTTATTTTTATTGAAATACCTGAGAAAAATTTATAGTTCGTTTGGATATAATAGCTTGCGCATTGTTATTTTTATTGGAGTTTTGTCTTCCTTTTTAGGATGCGTGAGGAAGGTGATCGTGTTGGTGATAGCGGTGTCGTCCAAGGAGCGCCACGGCCGGAAGTCCAAACTGCTCGTGAACACGCAGGGTTGTCGTATCGTGGAAGTCGAACCGGACCCCCACATCGTCTTCTACTTGAGGAAGAATGACACGTGCATTAATGGTGAGCCGAAGCCTCTGGTCGTTGCGGGAAACGACCCGCTGACCCCGACCCTGCACGTGGACAAGGAAGGGCTGTCCATCTCTGGAGAAAATTGGACCTGTAGCTACAGCGCCATTTCACGCGCGGACAACTTCCACTCCGAGCTGAGTGCAAACGTGACGCTCCTGAAAGACGAGGATACTCCGGTGGAGGAGGAATTCGTGAGGGTCATGTGTACTGCAAAATGTCGGTTCGTGTTCGACAACGTTGTGGCCTTTGTTCAGCGCAAGAAGGACGTAGAGGAGCGTTGTCGGAAGCGGAAGGAAGCCGAAACGCCGGGCGTGAGCGACAAATTGAGCGTCTTGTTTTTGATCATAGACTCCGTGTCGAGGGGCAACTACCTGAGGCATATGAAGAAGACCGACCGCTTCTTGAGGCGTCACGTCAATATGGTCGACATGCAGGGCTTCACCAAAGTGGGCAAGAACACGTTCCCCGTCATGACGGCCTTGTTGACGGGGAAGTTTTGGCAGCACTGGCGGGACACCCTCAACCTCACACACGCTTCTAAAGTGGATGATTTGCCGTTTGTGTGGAAGGACTTTGCTGAACAAGGCTACAGGATCCTCTTCAGCGAAGATATGGTCAGCTACACCACCTTCAATTACCGTATGAACGGGTTCGCCACACAGCCGACTGACTACTATTTTCGCACGTTGGGTCTCCACTACGAAAAAGCCAAGTTCGTGCCGTACCCGTGCACCCGAGGCCTCGCCAAAGCACGCATGATGTTGAAGTGGACGCGCGACTTTTTGACGGTGTTTGCTGGCGAGCCCGTCTTTACTTGGACGTTCCTGACAACTCTGACCCACGAGTCTTTAGGTACGCTCCACTTGTATGACGAACTCGTGCTCGACTTTTTCAGGAAGATCGACTCCGACAATCACTTGAATCGGAGTATCGTCTTCTTCATGAGCGACCACGGGTTCCTCCGCGGAGAAGGCCGCTCCACGTTGGTGGGACGCAAGGAGTCCAAGATGACGTTCTTGTTCATCATGTTCCCGCGCTGGTTCGCCTCCAAGTACCCTGCGTACGCGTCCAACTTGAAGATGAACTCGTCACGGCGTTCGATATCTACGAGACATTGGCGCTCTTGGACATTGTTCGCCTCGCTGACACCGACCTACACCAAGAAGAGTCCAAGACCAAAGCGTCTCACGTAGGGCTTTTCAGGCGCGAAGTGTCTCCCAACAGGACGTGCGCCGATGCCTTGATCCCCTTGAAATTTTGTCCGTGTTCTGAAATTAATGTAGTGTCCTTGGATATCCAACAGGCGCAGCTTGTCGGTTGGAAACTGGTGAAGGCCATCAATAACTTCACCTTCCCGTATCGGAGGGTGTGTGATCGCTTGCGGTTGCAAAACGTAACTTACGCGACGATGCGGAGTGGAGTTGAGGGGCGGCAGTCCCTTGTGTATGAGGTGATCCTGGAAGTGAGTCCCGGAGAAGGGATGTTCGAAGGCATAGTGGAGTATATGAGTAAAGACAAATCCTTTGTCGTCCATAAGGAGGAAGTAGAGCGCATCAATGGCTATGGCCATCAGGGCGACTGCATCCGGGATGGCTCCCTTCGCCCCTTTTGCCATTGCTCTCGCCATCGTCGAAAATTCCACTAAACGCTGAAAGACGTTTCCGTCTTCGCTCATGTCTTTGGTCACTTTTAACTTTTTTCTCAACATTACTAATAAGCAGAGAGGACAAGTTTTCATATGTAGAGTGTCGCAGTTGTGTAGAAACCATTACTACATACACGCGCTGATTTACTTAAGATATGAAAATAAAACGAGAGAAAGGACATAAATATGTGTTTTATAGACAGGACGTACGAGATATGGGTAAGGTGGTCGGTCTTTTACGGTATGTGCCGAACATGGCCGCCATCTTGAATCTAAGTCAATTGTTTTTCAATGGAGAGGGGGTCGTGTGATATATCAAATAACATGTCCCTTTTCTGACAATTTCATACCTGTAAACACATTTGAAATAACAGTTATCGTTCAAAAGCTATCATTTTGTTGGAAATACAGGCTGGACTGTTCTCCATAAAGTTTTACAGTCTTTTAATGTGTTCAAAATGGTGTCACTCTTGGTCAAGGCGCATTTGAAGGCGCTGAATCCAATCGTCATGCACTCGCAGAAATGCTGACACACCCTTCTTCAATGCATTGCTGCACATGGTGTCCGTTTTTGATTTTCTTTGCATATACGAGTTGCTTTAAATGACCCCACAGATAAAAGTCAAGTGGTGTGAGATCAAGCGATCTGGGTGGCCATGGCATAGCACCAGGAAATTGAATGGATGCCATTGACGAGCATGAAGGATTCGTACGATCGATGACTAGCTGATTCCACATTCTGCTGACAAACGTCGTGTGCTGCGTCGTGGGCTCTTGACGCAGGACGCCAAAACCATTGTTGAGGATGTCTCGTCAGTAGCACTTATTGGACGGCCACTCCGTGCCTTGTCAACACAGTCCCAGTTTCTCGGAACTTCTTAATTAAGCACGTGACAGTGTTGTGTGAAATTCGAGGTCTTTCTGGGTGCCGGTTGTTAAAATCTGAAGCTATGACACGGACATCAAAATGAAAACCGGGAATCAAAATCTCAATGACAATCAAAATCTCAATCAAAGCTATGACACGGGAATCAAAATCTCAATTCTCTTCTCCGTGGTCAAAACCTTCTTCAGTTACCTGCTACAAAATGAAACAAAATGGGTTGTAACTTTTGAACCATAGCTGCTACTTCAAATCTGTTTACAGGAATGAAATTGTCAGAAAATGCTCATGTTGTTTGATATACCACACGACCCTTTTTCCATTTAAAAAAATTTGATTTAGATTCAAGATGGCCGATTTCAATATGGCGGCCATGTTCGGTACATACCGTAAAAGATAGACCACCTCACCCATACATTAATGGAATATTCCGATTTCCCAATTTCTGCAAGGTTTTCGAAAAAACAGGGTGTTCTGCCACTTTTGACTCAGCCCGAGCAATTTTTCAAACTATCGATATATCGTGATAAATATCGGAGTTTTTGCGATAAAAAGCTGTTTGCGCCACGCTCTTTTCCATTATGTTAGGCTGCTCGTGGAAATGTAATGTTAATGTTGCGCATGAAAAAAGGTTGCTTGGTACGTTTACGCTTAGGATTGTGGGTAAAGGAAAAAGGTGTTGCCTTGCTTTCGAGTTTCGATCTACTCCAGCAAAGAACTCCGAAATCGCAATATTGAGGTGGGTTCTTTATCTTAGCGGCTTCGTTACCCGGCTGACATTGACACCGGTGAAATGAAATGTTTTCTTTGTTCCCTCCCACTCTTGGTTATTTATTTATTTATTCTATATAATTTCTTAAATTGTTCGCAGTGGCTACGTACAGTGCAACCTTGTACGCCTTCCGTTCAATGCAACGGAAGTGGCAAGCTGTGCCGCCATCTGCCGACAGAATCAAAACAGTATTGTATGGATTCCGACGTTAGAGGGCGTGTTTTGGCTAGCTGTTGTTATGGCAACCACACAATTGGCATGTCACGGTCGTGTGGATTTCAGATTCATTTTTTTCTGCTTTCTGGATGATTAGCCATTGTCGAAAGGAACCATGCCTTAAAGGTAAGCCAGCATATTTTGAGCTTTCTAGTGTTGGGTTAGGTTAACTGAGGTTAACTTAGGTTTAGCCATAAAATGAGGTCCCGTAACTTTCTGGCAGCTATTTCTGTGACCACTAAAATATACGGATCATTAGCCGCCTGTAACCGGCCGAGGGGAAACCAACTGCCCCCTGTAAACAAATAAACCCTGCCGAGGGTTGGGTACGTATATAAATCGACGTCGCCGTGAGCGAAGCGAGGGAGCGTGCCCCGCGGGCAGGGGACGCTGGAGCGGAGCGTTAGCGGAACGATGGCGTCCGCGTACTGGTATTGTAGAAGGGGAAACCAACTGCCCCCTGTAACCAAAAATGTTGGGGGTATGTTTGTAATTCGGGGTCGCCGTGAGCGAAGCGTTGGCGTCCACGTACTAGTATTGAGCGATGGGAATCTGCCATATTGCTTGTTTCGAAATTAGAGAAAGTTTGAGTCTGAAACTGTTGGTAGATGGCGCTATAGCTAGCCACTTCCGTTGCATTGAACGGAAGGCGTACAAGGTTGCACTGTACGTAGCCACTGCCTAAATCGTTTTAACCGCTTTGAGAAGTGACTTGGTGCTGGAGGACTCAGCTTCGAAGCAGCGAAAGCACAATGGCTGCTGACGGGAGCAGAAGAATAGTGACGTCACTAACGGGTTAACTCTGATTGGCTCCGTAAGTTCGATAGACTTAGACCTTTATCGATATCGGACAGTCTAAACATAACAGAAAGCAGCCTATTATCGGCTGTTCAAGCGATATACGATATTTTAGAAAATAGTAGGTACCTTTAACAGGTATTTTCTGAGATACATTCGATTCCGCTTTTAAGAGCCCAGTCGGGGAAATTGAAAAAGCAGAATCGCAAAACACAAGACAGTAGTTATTTTGGGGAAAAGCAAAGTGGCTTTTATAAGCACTCACCTCTTTTATGCGGAGCTCAAGAATTTTTCAACTGGTCACATGATTACTTGTGAAATTCAGTGATGTTGTCTAAAAAGAAGGAGCCATGAGCATGCTGGAGCTGGATGCATTTCTCACCTATTTAAGGTCAACCAGATTCTTACAATTTTAGAAAAGTTTTTTTCAGTAATTTTTTTGAAACCTTTATAAAATGGATAGAAATTTCTGAAATAGATAAGATAAAGATAAAAGATGGCATAATTGAAAGTTTATCTAGATAAGATAAAGGATAAAAACTTTTCATCTAAGATAGGTCCCAACACTGTTTACACATTGATAAACAAATATACAGAGTGATTGTGAAAAAGTGTGTAAGCAATGACCAAAATGAACATTTACTTTGAATCCAATGTAGGTCCGAATTTGAACGCTAACTGAGATATGAACAGAAATAGAAATCAAGTGATACAAGGGCCATAGTTCAAACACATGGTCCTATGTGGTGCATGTGGTCTTGTATCGCTTGATTACTTTGCCCGTGATGATGACGTAACGTCGAAATGCGTAGGCTCTTATTAAAGTTTTCCATTATTGCTATACAGGGTGTTTCAAAATTATGTACAATAAATTTTGTGACATATTCTTGAGGTCAAAAGAAGACGAAAATGTTATCTAGCACTTTGTCTGGAAACGATTTGTTTGCGAGTAATCCAATATGATAGAGTAGAGTAGGGAAGCACGGTAGTTAGCGGACGATATTTTAGCAGTTCCAGCGTTGAGTGGTTTGTTCCATTTAAACCTACTTTAGGCTTGTTTCATTAGTTGTGTACGCTTGTTACCATTACTGTACATCCACTAGGAATATCAATTTCAGAACGTTTGCGTGCTTTGACATACGCATTACGATTAACGTAAAAAAAAGTCATGTACACGTATTCCAGTGCAGAATACACTGCCATGCACCTAATGTATGGTCTTGCGGACGGAAATGCTGTGGAAGCAAGAAGACTCTACCAAGAACGCTTTTCGAATAGACGTTTGCCAAATAACCCAACATTTGTATCTGAAGGAGCGTGGTTCCTTTGGCCTGTAGCACATTCTCCGGATGAGGAGGATGTGATAATTGACATGATACATAATGAACCACAGACAAGCACCCATGGTACACATTCCGCACTCATCTGTTTGGCGCATTCTTCACCGTCAGCTTTTGCATCCATACCCCCTGCAACCCAACGGACTATCCACACCGACAACGATTTTGCCAATGGATACAACGTCGTCATGCTGCAGACACTAGTTGTCTCAGCCAGATACTTTTCACGGACGAAGCAACTTTCACCCAGACAGTAATCGTAGGTTCTCCCAACCAGCACCATTGGGCAGATGCTACCCGCATGTTACCAGAGCTCGAGCGCATCAAGAGCGTTTCTCCGTGAATTTGATGTGGAATTGTCGGAAATAACTTAATTGGCCCTTATGTGTTGCCGCCACGATTGACTGGGCGAACGTATCTTTTGTTTCTGCAGAATTACTGGAAGAAGTTCCTCTTTTGATAACATGTGGTTCATGCATGATGGCGCTCCAGCACACCTTAATGTTGCATACACGAATCGGTGGATAGGTAGCCTGGCCTGCAAGATCACCCGACCTTAATCCCTTGGACTTTTTTCTGTGGGTCATGTGAAAATGATCGTCTACCGCACACAAGTTTCTAACATTATGGATCTGCGACAACGAATTGAAAATGCATGCCAAACCGTTCGTAATGCTGGCGACGAACTCTTCCATGACATGAGACGGTCGCTCATGCAACGAGCTGGTGGCGGGCACTTTGAACAATTCCTGGAATTTGGAGCCACGGGTTTAGTTGGCTGTATCGCGTAAATAAATCGTTTCCAGACAAAGTGCTATACAACATTTTCGTCTTCTTTTGACCTGAAAAATATGGCACTAAATTTATTGTACATAATTTTGAAACACCCTGTATATCTCATTTATTCTAAGCAATATTAGACCCAAACATGGATATTTTACGTAGAAATAAAAATGTCGCCACCAAGATCAACAAGTTAGTAACAAGATCAGGTTCAGCGACGCCTAGAAGAATGAATTTTGGAGGAGTACTAAGGTACGTACCGTGTACGATAAAACTGTGTATACCGTTAAAATTTGATCGTATTCCAAGGAGTAGTTTCCGAGTCACGCATTAAAAATCGTAACAGTGTTCACATGCGAGTACTAACCAGCACGCGTTAGTGCGTAACTCGGAAACTACTCCTTGGAATTTGATCAATCTTCAACGGTTTACAGAGCATAATGTGCCCTATTATTCCTCTAAAATTGATTATTCTAGGCTTTGCAGAACCTGAGTTGTTGTTAACTCGTTGATCTTGGTGGCGGCATTTTTATTTCTGTTCATATCTGAGTTAGCGTTCAAATTCGGATCCACATTGGATTCAAAGAAAATGTTCATTCTGGTCACCTCTCTCATTGCTTACACACTTTTTCACAATCACCCTGTATACATGTACAGTCGGGTGCATAAAGGATTTGACCTCAGTCAAAATTGTTCGGCTTCCTTACAATACTTCAATCCAATGAGGTTACTTTTTACAGGTATCTATACTGGTGGCCAAAAGTTTGGACCAACCAGCAAAATCAAGAAAAAATGAGTTTATACCAAAAATATTTTCCACCTCCAACTCTAAGTAAACATGAAACACTATTGAGGGAAGAAACAAATTTATTTCTGCGTCGTTGCTTTTTTATTACCTTAAATCAATAAAAGACTGGCCAAAAGTTTGGACCAACATCACAAACATGCAAATAATTTGCATATTACAAGTCATCGTGTTGTGTGGTGAGTACCAAAACCATCTTATGCATGTACAATGTTAACTGAAGGCTAACGAGAGCGAATTAGAAATTTTAACAAGCAATTTGCAAACTTCAAAAAAGTTGCTGAAACCCCCCTTGTGAGCTACAAATCTTTATCAGAATTGTTAAAAATGTTAAGTAGAAAATAGGACGACCTTGTGCACTGACGCGAAGAGACAAATCAAGAATTAAGAGACACGTTAGACATGATATTACATCTGGGCATGTACTCAACACCACACACGTCAAACTTAATCTGCAACTTGCTGCCTCAAGAAGAACAATTCGCAGCGAACTACGTGCTCAGAACTTTGCCTATGAAATTATACCCAAAACGTTGCCACTACCAAAGAAATACGTGCAGGAGAGACTGGAGTTTGCTAAAACACATCTGCGTGAAAACAGACTTCCAATTTGTTGTGTTTTTTGATGAAAAACGAATCAATTTGGATGGTCCTGATAATCTAGCTTCTTATGAAGAGCATCGTGATAAAGAAACACTTGTCCCACCGCGAATTAAGCGGCAAATGGGTGGTAGTGGAGTGATGATTCTGGGTGCCATTGGAAGCAACGGAAAGTTGAAGATTCCCATTCTAGATGGACATTGCACAACAGCTCAATATAAAGATGATCTTTACAATGTGTTCATCCCTTTGTGCAAAGTCTGGTTTAAGCAAAAACCATGGATTTAGCAGCAGGACAGTCCTGTAATCTATACTGCACGAGTTGTGAAAGCCTATTTTGAGAGCAACAACATTTCCACTTTTACTTGGACTGCTCGAAATCGAGATCTCAATATTATGAGAATGTGTGGCATCTCACGGAACAAAAAATTTACCAAAACATTTAGTACAAATGTCGAGAACAACAAATAGCAGCCATTCAGAAAGCTGTTAAGCAAAATGTTATTAAAAGCTTATTTTATTCTATTTCGGGTCGTTTGTCAAATATTGTAGAGTCAAAATGATCTCAAATATCAAAACACTTCATTGGTTAATGATGTAATACTTTTTTCCCTTTATGTTATCCAAATGTGGTCCAAACGTTTGGCCAGTCTTATTTTGATTTTAGGTAATAAGAAACCAACAACGCAGAAATAAATGTGTTTCTTCCCTGAATATTGTTTCATATTTACTTAGAGTTGGAGGTGGAAAACAGTTTTCGTATAATTTCAGTTTTTCTTGACATTGCTGGTTGGTCCAAACTTTTGGCCACCAGTGTAGTCGAGAAGGCTTACTACGGAACGATTCCATTAAGTTGTGGCTTAGCATTGGGGGAAGGCAAGTTTTACGTCACGTGTTCAACTATGTTGACAAAAAGATTATTTTGGCTGTTCTGATGAGAATTTTTGTTTTATTAATAATAAACTAATCGATTTGGTTAATAGTGTAACATAAATGGTGCACAGTATTGATAAAATTATAAGCTGATGCAGCGCTCGTTATTGTGTGATGCGGAAGTGATTTACAGGTGTAGTATGTGGAAGCTATTTTCTTTTAACTGCTTGAAAGGTTACAAGTCTAATTTTTGTATATAAAATAATCAACGACAATTATGCCCAAACCATCCGAATTTTTTTTTTAAAATTTATTATACAGGGTGAACACAAAAGTCTGAACCCCCTTTTCATTTTTTGAACTGAAGCAGATATGTCAATTTTGATGAATCCAATGAATAGGAAGTTGTGGGTGGCCTATCCCCTGGTGCATTTTTCATCATCCCAAATATGTAAATTAGGACACATTCAAAATTTATCTCAAAAACCGTAAGAGATACAGAAAAAAACCCAATTGCAAACTTGTTCACCATAAAAAAACACACAAACAAAAAAAAAATCATCCAAATCGGAGCAACCACTCGCCCACAATCACGTGGTGAACTGACACCATAACACAATTGGGCACGGAACCTAGCTGACGCCAAAACATGCCTTTTATTTGCTTTTCCGCATGAAAGTGAATGTGAATACGGTAATTGATGTGAAGTTTTTGATTTGCATGCTTTACATGGTGGAAATATCAACATTCACTTTTCCTTGTGCAGTGTTTACCACGTGATTGTGAGTGATTGGTTGGTCCGATTTAGATGCTTTTTTTTTTGTTTTTGTTTGTTTGTTCTTAGCTGAACAAGTTTGCAATTGTTTTTTTTTTCTCTATCTCTTATGGTTTTTGAGAAAAATTTTGAATGTGTATTTCTAATTTGCATATTCGGGATGATGAAAAGTGCACCATGGGATAGGCCACCCACAACTTCCTATTCATTGGATTCATCAAAATTGACATATCTGCTTCGGTTCAAAAAATAAAAGGGGGGGTTCAGACTTTGTATTCACTCTGTATAACTAGATAGATCCCTAAGGGTAAGTGGGAACCATAAATAAAGCTTTTATAATTTATAAAAAAAAAACAAAAAAAAAACGGGTAAGTCCGGGGGGGGGAGGGAAGAAGAGCCCAGCATCTTAGGCCTACATAAGAGAGACAGGGACGCCGATAATTAATTTTAACTAAGGGAATATTTAAGTCATTAGCCGATCTATTTGGGTATCGATGATTATCTGCATTAACGACTACTAAGGTAGTAGGGGTAGAAACATATCCCACCATGTCCCACACGTGCTCAATTGGCGATAGGTCTAGGGACCTCGCGGGCCATGGCAGGCAGTTGACCTCTGCTCATGTGTTGCCGTGGGTATGGTGTGCAGAAATGGCAGTAACACGGGCTGCAGAATCTCTGTGACGTACCGTGCTGCGGTCAGGGTGCCTTGAATGGTGACTAAAGGCGTTCTGGTATAGTAGCCAGATGTTGGTCCACGATGGCGATACCGGATGCATTGTTCATTGGCACGTTTCAATGGTCTGCGCCACAACCATCCAAAACAAAAGCGGGATTCGTCGTGACTAAAGGCGCCAGTGCAGTCGTATCGCGCGATGCTCAGGTGTCAAAGGAAGACACGATAATGGACTCCGATGGCAAACATTGTCGCGGCGTGTAACCGGCGTGCTATTGTCGCTATTGACACCGGAGCAGTAACGGGAATAGTGGTATTGGAGCCGCGAAGTTGTCTTCTGGCATGTTTGTCTTCCTCTCGCCAGTGCCTCCAGCATCGGCCTACCGTCCGTGCGTCCCGCGACACATGGACAGCAATCCGTCTGGTTGACCATCCAGCCTCGGAGCGGCCAATAATTGACCTCGTTGTCGCGGCATTGAGACCGTTGTGCGGATTACAGTACTGTACGTTCACGAAGCAGTTGCTTTCTCATGTCCTACTGCATGGAACCTCTCGCACAGGTGTCAACTGATGATCCTATTCAGGCACCCTGCATCTAGTCGGAGGTAGGCGAAACCCCCCCCCCCACCTACACGAGATGAATTTTACACAGCAGTAACCCATTCGTTTAGGATTCTTTTGTCCGATTCATTGAGGTTTTGCTGTAGTGTATGGGGCACAATTGAACTAATTTTATTTTTATTGAAATACCTGAGAACACTTTATAGTTGGTTTGGAAATAATAGCTTGCGCATTGTTTTTTTATTGGAGTTTTGTCTTCCTTTTTAGGATGCGTGAGGAAGGGGCGGATGGCAAAGGTGATCGTGTTGGTGATAGCGGTGTCGGTCGTGGCGACGTTGCGCTTTGCCTTCTGGAATCCAGATGCCACGTCGTCCAAGGAGCGCCACGGCCGGAAGTCCAAATTGCTCGTGAACACGCAGGGTTGTCGTATCGTGGAAGTCGAACCGGACCCCCACAGTGTCTTCTACTTGAGGAAGAATGACACGTGCATTAATGCTGAGCCGAAGCCTCTGTCGTTGCGGGAAACAACCCGCTGACCCCGAGCCTGCACGTGGAAAAGGAAGGGCTGTCCATCTCTGGAGAGAATTGGACCTGTAGCTACAGCGCCATTTCACGCGCGGACGACTTCCACTCCGAGCTGAGTCCAAACGTGACACTCCTGGAAGACGAGGATATTCGTGAGGGTAATGTGTATTGCAAAATGGTGGTTCGTGTTCGACAACGTTATGGCCTTTGTTCAGCGCAAGAAGGACGTGGAGGAGCGTATTCGGAAGCAGAAGGAAGCCGAAACGCTGGGCGTGAGCGACAAATTGAGCGTCTTGTTTTTGATCATAGACTCCGTGTCGAGGGGCCACTACCTGAGGCATATGAAGAAGACCGACCGCTTCTTGAGGGGTCACGTCAACATGGTCGACATGCAGGGCTTCACCAAAGTGGGCAAGAACACGTTCCCCATCATGACGGCCTTGTTGACGGGGAAGTTTTGGCAGAACTGGCGGGACACCCTCAACCTCACACCCGCTTCTAAAGTGGACGAT
>JAHWFO010107033.1:0-18514 GCA_023313115.1 Rhysida immarginata
AAATACGCTATGTATTGGCAATTCATCAATAATTTCAAAATCACTTCTACTTCTGGAGTAGAAGTGATTTTGGTATTGGTATATTGCTAAGCTTACAGTAGGCAGGAAAAAAAATTGAATACAATTCAATTTTGTTTCTACATTCGAGCAATCTAAATATATTCATAAACTGTAATAACTTATTATTTCACCAATATTCAAAAATTAATAAAAAATATCAAAGTTTTATAAAATTTTCAATCAATTGTGCATTGGGTTTAGTATGTCGTTTGCTATTTATGACCGACTGGGACTGCAGCGTCACCAGTGGCGCCCTATCCGCTGACAGACACTTTTTTCAATAGAGTTTCCTCCTCTGGTATATATCTATCTATCTCTATGGGATCGATGCTGGAAACTTCAAACGCTGGCCCGCAAAATGGAGAGGAACGGATGAGTGAACCCTGGTACCGCTTACTTCGGAATGCGGCAACCATTAAAAGGTAAATCACGATCAGGTCCAGCCTATCGCAATGAGAAAGAAAATTGATATTAGATATCAAATGTAACAAGCAGACGCAAAGGTGAGAACAAATTAAGAGCAAGGCAATTTATGAGACATTTAATATAGACTAAGCTATGAACGCTTAGTCGAACGAGAGATACGAAAGGCCCACCTCCCACAGCAGAAAGCCCAGTCAAATGGGGAATCCCCGAGCTGCAGTTGGTTGTGGTCCTTCCACTTGCTGGACGTACGAGATAAACATGGTGACACTGGACCGTCCCGGAAAAAGTAATTTGGGGAAAGAAGTGTGGGTTGACTCCACTCGGTTCCTCTCGACGTCTTCTCAGGTAAGGGCTCCAATGTTCGTTTGAGGTTTGAGCTAAAGCCGTTGTGCGCACCTCGAAACTTCGACGCACAAAGTTCATGGGGCGCTAAAGCAGAGTAGCTCCCTTCACAGTTGCTGGTGTCGCTCCTGGGACGTTCCACGAAGGGACGTGACGAACTGAGCTGCTCTCTTCCTGATGGTCCATGGCGGTGGTCCTTTCCTTCAGGGCTGTGCGAACTTTGATTTTGCCGAGAAAAGAAAATGTCATAGTTTATATATTTAACGGGCGAATTGCTTGCCTCAAAAGAGTCCTCGGGGGTGGGACTCTATTCAAATTTGTCGACCGCAATCGCTGTAAGTTGAGGTTCCTACGCAATCGCTGTAAGTCGGTCGAGATGCCCGGAGTAAGTGTCAGAAGTCCTTTTTGCGATGGGAGCAGATGGTCGGTATCCGCAGGCTGAAGTCGTATCTCCTTTTACTATCCAACTAGGAGTTGAATCGCCCTGTTGAACTCTGTTCCATTTTTCCCGACGACGACTCAGTTTCTCACTGGAAAACCTTGATTCCATATATTCATTAGAAATCTTGTGATTACCTTCCTTCACCTCATCTGCTGATATCGGTATTCGTCCATCCTTTATCTCCTTCCAAACCATTAAGGCAGTACTGGTACCTGAGTACTTTCTGAAGTCTCGTGTCTCAGACGTTGCTTTATATTTGCCCTTAATTAGTTCATCACCTATGCAAATATGCGCTGCCAATCGTCGCGCTTTCTGCGCTTCTGGCCCGCTCTAATAATATTTGCAGATAACGAACTATTACGACGCTTGCTTCTACCGTCACCTTGGCCCTTGCGTCTGCCAACCTGGCTTTAGGTGTTATGTAATCAGATGTGCTTTTATTACCTGGCTCCATCTGTTGACGAAACACCTTACTTCTATCTTTTGCATGGTTATTAATTAACCTAGAACCACCTGTTATGTCATCAGATGGCATTTTGCTCACCAGCTCCATCTGGTGATATGACACATATATGCACACTGAACTTGAGCACTGCTGGGCGTCACGCACTTATGTCGACAGGAGAACTGAAGTGAACCGAATTGCAGATCAGCGTCGAACTTTAACAGCCGTCACAAAGAAATGTCGCACTGCAATGGTAATATCACAGAACAGCAACACAATTAGCGAATTGCTCTAAATTTAAATACACGCACAAGAGAAATAATAATTAACGGTTACGCCTCGTCGGTATTCGGTGCTTCGGTAACTGAAGTAAGGTCGTTATGACACTTGGTCCGCCGTGTACAAACGCAATTCAAAGTCGGTAAACATTAGAGTCTAAATTCGGTTATCAATGTCCGTGATTAAATAAAAGTCTAAGGAAAAGCGGACGAGCACCCTGGAATAATTCCACCTGTGCTTTTTAGACAATAGACACTAATTGCGAATGGAAAAACACACAAGGCCTCGTCGTTTCCCGAGAGTTCATTCGCGTCGGGGTAAAAAACAGTTCGAAATTGTCTAATTACGGTGGCTTGAAGAACAGAACGAAATATGGTTAGGTTACTCACCCTATCGATACGGTTTATCAGTCTTTCGTAGCACGAGCAACCTCGACGACATCGCATTCCGCCGTTTTCGTTCTTTTGGTTCCATCCATCGTCGGTCTCCGTTTTTTTCACGGTGAGAGGAGGTTCGTCGGAGCTCGCTGAATTCTCCGTCGTTTGCGAGGGCGAACATAGGAAATGTATCAGCCGTTCAATGGCTTTTTTCGATCTACCTTGTCGTTCGGCCGGATCCTGTGTCGACTCGCGGCTCCGCTCGTCACCGTACGCCCTCGTGGGCATGTCGATCGCCGACCGCCTTCACGCAATTATCGTCGTTCTCCCCGTCGCTTGACAATGGATTCACAGCCGTCACTTGTCGCATGGAGTCCGTAGAGAAGCGTAGTTTTTCTCCTACGCGTCGTCGGCGACCCCGACTTGGGTTTCCGTCGCTTTTCCTATATCGAAGACCGTACTCTTGCTTCCTACCGCCTTCGCTCCATCTTGGCTTTTTCTGTCTTGATCTCTCCTCATTACGTGATTCCTTCAGGATGACGAGCCCGACGTCAGCTCGCTTGTCCACGTCATCCGCCTTCTCTCTCCTCGAGAGCCGTTTCTCTTGACGAAATCCACGTGACAACATGCTACTCTTATACAAATGAACGCATATAAATAAAAGAAATCACATAATTATATGCTGCAGTTACAACGCATTTCAGGCATTCTTTTTTACAGGTTGATCCCAAACATTATTTTTTTGTTCAATTTGTTGCTGGTCCCCTATTTGCTTTCGAGACCAAACCTTCACTGAAATGTATGAAGTGTAACATGTTCTTTAGTCCCCTGAAGTTTCCGGATAATTCGTCAAATATTTTTCTAGATGTTCGACAAAACGTCTAAAATTGGAACTGTCTACTTTCAATTGAGCAGTCAGTGTATAATTTCATCGCTGCTGGTGTTTTCTTCATCACGCACTGGTGATCAGATGTCAATTCACTCTATAATAATTCTATGCGCGCATCAGCAATTCTATGCGGATTTCCAAATTTTTGAGATTGTTATCGATCTATTATCGAAACAAATTATACCTTACAGATATCCTATAAGATTGCTAAATTTTAGACACAATTCATACTTTGCTGGACTCCCCCTTTAAGTAATATTTAGTGCTTATGAAGATTTAACCAATACTACCTTTATATCTACAGGTATTGGACATTGAAACTGAAACACCTTCGCAAATAGCACTGGATACCCCCAGGGCTGAATAGAACCTTCTGCTAGGTAATTAATCGTATGCATATCAATGAATCACGTGTCAGAGGTCTTGGTAGTCACTCCAGTAGAAAAGTTCGATAGTAAGCTTCAATATGTCTCCCAGAGCGCTATAATGGGAGACATATCCGACTTCAAAAGAGGGCAGATTGTTGGGGAGCGTCTAGCAGGTGCATCTGTGTCCAAAACTGCCACACTTTGTGATGTCTCACGTGCTGCAGTATCCAGGGTGATGTGTGCATATGAACAGGAAGGACGAACCACGTCCAGGAGGAGCAACTGCAGGGGAAAACGGAAGTTGTCGGAAAGAGACGTCAGGACATTGACCAGGATTGTTGCACGAAAGCGGAAAACCACCGCAGCAGAAATCACCGCAGAAATGAATACACACCTCCAGGAACCTGTGTGCACGAATCGTTACCTGCATAAATTCAACATCCATGGCAGGGTTGCTATACCGAAGCCTTTCATCAGTAGTACAAATGCCTCCAAGCGGGTTCAGTGGTGCCGGACGCATAAAACCTGGATGTTGGATGACCTCAAACGCGTCATATTCTCGGACGAGTCCAGCTACACTGTCTTACAAACAACAGGGAGGGTATTCGTCTGGAGGAGCCCCTCTGATGCCTACAACCCAGACTGCTTGGCACCCACAGTCAAACACGGAGGTGGATCAGTAATGGTTTGGGGTGCAAACTGTGCAGGACCTCTACCGATCCTTCCCAAGACGTGTTACTGCTGTGCTGGCTGCCCACGGTGCCCCAACACCTTATTAAATAAAGATTTTGGATTTCTACCAGGTGTTTCAGTTTCAATGTCCAATACCTGTAGGTAAGTAGTCAGATATTTAGATTAGATAGTGATTAGATAAACCATTTAAAATTAAATCTTTATTTATATTATTCAGAGGTATGTGGACTACCTAAGGAGAGAGGTGGATGCAGCAATTTCACAACGAAATGGTTTTTTGACACGGACTTTGGTGGCTGTAATCGGTTTTTGTATGGAGGCTGTGATGGGAATGAGAACAGATTTGATACTCAAGAAGAATGTGAAGAAGTTTGTGTAGCACCTGAAGGAATGCGTAAGGACTTTGTTGATATTCTGTTTAAAAAAAACAAAACGCTTTAAAAATAAAATTTTTAATATTTAAAATTATACCGTTGTATCTCCGGGACCGGAAGAAAATATCCATTTAAGCGAAGTATCCCTTTATCCGCAGTAGTGATTTTAGTTTAAAAAATACAGTACTCGATATTAAATGATTTGAACAGTGTCTAATATTTACTTTAACAATACTTTTGATTTCTTAATAAGAGATATCACTGCTTGTCCTAGACCAAATTCCGAATGACAATCGAACAGTGAAGTGTACTGAATTCCGAATAACTCACTAAACAAAGAGAGAATAACCAATCGCTTTTTCACAAAGACTTTGTTTTTGTGGAAAAAAAGCGGTTTGTTATTCTCTGTTCGTTTAGATATCATTTCATCCACAGGTGTAGGTAATTACTCTTTTGTATTTATCCGAGTGACTCCTTACAGAGTTTATACAGGGTGAGTCAAAAGTCTGTTAACACCTTCCTTTCTTGGATACCAGTGTAGTTAAGTAAATTCCAATACAGGGAATGAATAGGAACCTTGAGGGTGCTCTATCCGATGGAGCACCTTTCATCATCTCAACTACGCAAATTAGGACATATCCAAATTCTATCTCCAAAACCGTAAGAGATACACAAAAATTCAAATTGCACATTTGTTCAACAGCAAATTCCAAACAAAACAAAAAAAATTCACCAAAATCCGATGAAACGGATCACCCACAATCCTCATTGCAAGCTCTGCAATATTAAAACCTTGATTCTGTCAAGATTGAGGATACAAAAGCAACGGAGTCCAAAGACCCTGGGTTTAAGTCTCGGAAGTAACCACCGAGTGTTATTTTCTTCTGAATACCGTTTGCCAAGCATGCAAATTATTTCATGCACCATCCTCATCCTGTTCTGGAAAGTTCCAAAATTTGCTATAAAGTCACCAGTTTACTGTACAATTGGTATGCAGGGTGAATACAAAATATCTTGTAGTGGAATGGTCATAGTATTGTACTTCTTAACGAAAAAAATAGAGGCTTTACAATACTGCATTATAAAAACGACGACTAGTTTCGGCTTTATTACCTGCCTTTCTCAAGTCTGCATAAGAGACAATCGACAATCGAACAGTGTAGTGTATCGGTATTCAAGTGGAACTTGAAGCATAGCTTCCATAATCTCACCCTTCATAATCATATTCCAAGGGAAATACACTGAGCTAGAAAAGAAGCCTGATGTACCCGCAAGGGTCATCCAAAGTATGAAAGAAAATTGCCTCCTCTTGGTGGAGGAAAATTTGATTGACGACTGTCTAGACTAGAAGCAGACCACTAGTAGTAGATAAAACACGACCTATGAAGTCCAGTAATCTGGAAATAAGACATTATCAATGTCTTCAAAATTAATATCAAGTATATGCCTTGGATCACGATATATGGAGGGACCGTATATCAAAGGACCCTCTGACTAAACGGTTTGCCTTCAGCATTTATCGCAAACCAACCACATCCTCCAATCTTATTCATGCTTCCTCTGCACATCCTAGGTCCCACAAATTAGCCGCATTCCGATACATGATTGACAGAGTTTTAACTATGCCCCTTAACAAGGCCGAAAAAGAAAACGAAATTAAGACTATCCTTTTCCTAGCCCTCTGTAACGGCTACCCTCCTAATCTTATAACCGGTCTCCTCAAAGACAGGATTCGCCAACTGAAATTCAGCGGACAAAAGCCTCAAAACACCAGTAAGAAGTGGGTCTCTTTTTCGTTTACGGGTGAGTCCATTTACCCATTAGCCAAAATATTTTCGAAACTAGGACTAAATATATCGTTCCGCACCGTCTCAAGCACCCGTCAACTTATCAGAATGAACCTCTCCCCTCCTTCTCCTTCCTTTAATTTCGACGCAAGCGGCGTATACCGCCTAAATTGTATATCATGTGAAAAGTTTTACGTAGGAATGACGAACCGCTCCTTTAGAACAAGGTTTGAAGAACACATCCAATCATACGTAAAAGATGACAAGAAATCGAATTACGCTGAACACCTGACGAAAGAGAAACACCCGACCAGGACAATCGATGAAGTCACTGAGATCCTGAAATATTCCAATAACCCAAAAAATACCCCCATACTAGAAGAAGTAGAAATTTATAAATCATTAAACAAACCAGAAAATAATAAGGCACTTTTAAATTCCCAACAATATTTCGACAGCTACCATCTCTTACGCCAGCTGAAAGACTTTTTGTAATGTTCCACCAATCACGAAAATTCGCCCTTCAATATGTTATGATTCTTTAAATATCTTGTAAAGTTCGACCAATCACAAATATTTAGCCCTTTAGTTTGTTTCCTTGTATTGTTCAACCAATCACATAATTTGTCCCCCCCCCCTTTTTTTTATGTTGTATTTTACGAGCCAATCGTGTACCAGAGATTGTGTATATAAAGCATTGTAACCCCAGATGATGATTATGTCCAAAGTGACCATGACAAAGCTCAAGTCATTGCAAACTCACTGGAGACGCAGTTTGTAACACCTGATATCAACCATCCTGAAAGTCAACTCGTGACCCAGCGTGTGGAAGGCAGCATCACCAGCTTCCTTGATGTCCCCCATCATCCGTCGCAGATCCGGATTCAGACTGGTGAAATCAACTCCATCATATGGAGACTGAAAAAGAAGAAGGCCCCAGGAAACGACAAGGTAAGAAACATTGCACTAAAGAATCTCCCGAAGAACGTTATTGATGACATCACGTCTCTAATTAATGACTGCTGGAAGTTCTCTTACTTCCCGACGTCCTGGAAGCAATCCACTGTCCTTAGTATCCCCAAACAAGGGCAAAATCCAGCTATACCCGGAAGCTACAGGCCTATTAGCCTACTTCCATCCATCTCCAAGGTTCTGGAAAAGACGATCCTTTACAGGTTCCAAGACCACTGTAATGCTAGAGGGCTAGTCCGGCAGGACCAGTTTGGCTTTCGGGCCAATTACTCCTGCCAGCTGCAGTTATGGAGGCTCGTTGAAGACTTGAGTACCCCCCTTAACCTTTCAAGATACTGTGGGATAGTCTTTCTAGATGTCAGTAAGGCGTTCGATCAAGTATGGCATAAAGGGCTAATCTACAAAATGATCAGAGATGATTTCCCTCCTGATCTGATAGCGATGATCCAGTCTTTTCTTACCAATAGGACGTACCAGGCTAAGGTTGGTGAGAGTCTTTCCTCTCCCCGCTCAGTGAAGGCTGGCGTTCCACAAGGCTCTGTTCTCGGACCTATCCTCTTTAACTATTTTGTGCATGACTTCCCGAAACCCGAAAAGTGCAAACTGTACTTCTACGCAGACGATACTGCTATTATGACATGGGCGCACAAGCCATCCCTTGTTATCACTCGACTACAAAATGCCCTGAAGAGTTTTGAAAAATGGTTTAACTGCTGGCGACTGAACCTGAACGTAGGGAAGTGCAAAGCAATGTACTGTAACAAAAAATACAAGCGCCCTCCGGATTCTCTCGTCTTATTCAACAGGAAACTCGACTGGGTTGATAATTACAAGTACCTTGGTGTTGTCATAGACTCAAGGCTCTCGTGGAATCGCCACCTAACGTGCGCCCTGAACAAAGCGAAAAAGGCTAAATACAGCCTCTTAGCTCTCCTGGGACGCAACAGCTCCCTCAGCATTGACAATAAGCTTCTCCTTTACAAAACAATCGTTAGGACTATCCTGCTGTATGGCATGCCAGCGTGGGCAACTATCTCCAGAAGTAGTTGGAAGGAGCTCCAATCGTTTCAGAACGTCACATTGAGGACTATTGCCCAACTGGACAGAAGAATCGCGAAAAATCAGGCAATCCATGGTGACTTCAACATGACTCATATTGGGAAATACATCCAGGACCTACTCACGAATATGATCCTGAAGATCGAGAACCATGACAACGACTTGGTGAAGGGGATCCTGAGGCACTCAATGGAGATGAAGTGGCATACTAGGTACCGAAAGCCTAGACACGTTCTGGATGTAAATTTTGAGGACATTGGCAACGTTACCTTCCCGGAGTACTGGAAGTTGTGATAATCTATTTACCCCGCGGTTTGATGGTTTTGTTCTGAATTGCTTTGCTTAGCTTCGTTGTGTCTCGTCTGACAATCGTCAATCTTATTTTTTGTTTGCATAATGTGGAGGACCTGTAGGGTTGGCCAGGCTTCTTGCCTATTTCAGTGTATTTCCTTTGGCGTTATACTCTGGATTGATGAGCCTAATGAAAGCGTTGCTTTCGTCCCATCTGAACACATGTTCACTCCACTGTTCGATTGATCGATCGATCTCTTATGCAGACTTGAGAAAGGCAGGTAATAAAGCCGAAACTAGTCGTCGTTTTTATAATGCAGTATTGTAAAGCCTCTATTTTTTTCGTTGAATACAAAAGTCCGAACCCCCCTTTTATTTTTTGAACCGAAGCAGATCTGTCAATTTTGGTGAATCCAATGAATTATCATGTTGTGGGTGGCCTATCTCATGGTGCACTTTTCATCATCCCAAATATGCAAATTAGGACACATTCAAAATTTATCTCAAAAACCGTAAGGGATAGAGAAAAAAACCCAATTGCAAACTTGTTCAGCATAAAAAAAAACAAACAAAACAAATAAAATCATCCAAATCGGACCAACCAATCACCCACAATCACGTGGTGAACTGTTTGTAGCTTACAAACAGTCACACTGCACAAGGAAAACTGAATGTCGATATTTCCACCATGTAAAGCATGCAAATCAAAAAATTAACATAAATTACCATACTCACATTCACTTTCATGCGGAAAAGCAAATAAAAGGCATGTTTCAGCACACAGAAGACAGAACAATTCCAGGATGGCAAGCTACACTGTTCATAAGCTACACATGTTTGTGGGTGATTGGTTGGTCCGATTTGGATGATTTTTTTTTGGTTTTGTTTATTTTTTTATGCTGAACAAGTTTGCAATTGGGTTTTTTCTCTATCCATGGTTGGTAGACCAATAGAATTAAATTCTCGGACGAAACTTGTAAACTTCGTATACCATCTGGAAAATTCTCGTACACTGCCACAGTGTGTCGTTTCACAGAACTACAAGGGAAAATTAAAAAGTAACATTATTTATTTTTTTACGAAAACATTGTAGCAGGTGGTGGTAAAAGTGGATATACTTTTTGAACTTGTCGCCTTCCCCTATCCTTTAAAAGTACCATGAAAGTGCTAACACCTAGTGGGGGCGTGCAATCGCAATCGGCAGGATGACATCATTGATCACATCGTCCATGCTGGAAGATCAAAGAGCTGTAATTCGTTTCCTTCATGCGAAAGGTCGTCCACCCAAAGAATTTCACAGTGAAATGCAGAAAGTGTACGGAAACGATTGCATGGCCTACGCAAATGTGTGGGCATGGTGCAATAAGTTTACCGAGGTGAAGCGCCAGTGGCTGTACTCGCCGGAAACGGACTTCCATGCAATGGACATTCAAAAACTTGTACCACAATGGGATAAATGCCTTAATCGCAATGGCTCATAAGTAGAGAATTTCCATAGCAGCACGACTCGTTTGGAGTAACGAATTTCCCGTGCTACCACCACTCAACACGCCACCAAAAAGGGTGGTGGCCTG
Source organism: Rhysida immarginata (assembly GCA_023313115.1). NCBI lineage: Eukaryota > Metazoa > Arthropoda > Chilopoda > Scolopendromorpha > Scolopendridae > Rhysida > Rhysida immarginata. The sequence continues at coordinate 10,379 of JAHWFO010107033.1, forward strand.
GCTCTGATGGCGTCGCGTGAAAGAAGTATTATTGCTTGTGTTCATGGTATCGAATCATTCAGTTTAGAGTAAAGTGGTTCGGTTTATAGGAAGTTTCGTGAAAACAGAGTTCGCGGTAGAGCTAGTATGTAGCTAACTGTATGATCCAAACAAGTCGAATGAATTAGTTCATGCGAGGTTTTACTGTAGTTGATTATCTTACTCATTTATAGAGGTGGGTTGGGTGTGGTCTCACACTCTCTGCTGCTATCTAGTGCCAAGCCTAGACATTGAAATTCTCGTACCTTCGCGTACGAGAATACATTTTGCCTGGTACATCATACACGAGTTAAAATCCTCGTACATGTATGAGAATTCTCGCACGACTACCAACGCTGTCTCTATCCCTTACGGTTTTTGAGATAAATTTTGAATGTGTCCTAATTTGCATATTTGGGATGATGAAAAGTGCACCATGGGATAGGCCACCCACAACTTCCTATTCATTGGATTCATCAAAATTGACATATCTGCTTCGGTTCAAAAAATAAAAGGGGGTTCGGACTTTTGTATTCACCCTGTAGGACGACATGTTGGGGCTGAGAAAAAATGAGACCAAAGTAAGATAGCACAGTACACTAACCAGGAAATGATCAACATGACCCTCTGCTTTAATGAGGCGAGGCAAAATTATCATGCAACAAACAGGCTGTATCAAGAATGATACCCCAATCAGAGCTTACGGAAATTATGCTATGGCGCAAATGGACACCACATTGAACACAAGATGACTGTTTGTAAGCAACAAATAGTAGAAGAGCCAATTGTCCTGTTGGAGAGTTCGCTCATCGGGTTTTGGTGAGCTTTTTTTTTATTTGGAATTTGCTGTTGAAGAAATGTGCAATTGGAATTTTTAGTGTATCTCTTACAGTTTTCGAGATAGAATTTAGGTGTGTCCTTATTTACATATTTGACAAAAAATGTCCTTATATTACAAAAAATGAAGTCTAAAACCTGCATTCGAGTTATGCGCGACTCTTCTAAGCGGAGCTCTCTTTTAAGTGGAGCGCTCTCATAAGCGTATTTTACATAATGCTTACGAACATGCAAAAATGAATTCAAGAAAGAAAACTGGAAAGCTATTTTATTTATTGATAACTGTGTGTCACATACGCTGCCACGAAATCTGTCGTTGACGAATATAGAAGTTAAATTTCCCTCCCAAATGGAACGTCCCAGTTGCAGCCCCTTGACCAGGGGATGATTTATTCCTTGAAAATCCTCTTTCGTAAACAGCTAGTGTGACAAAGCTCTGTCAAGGCAGAGAAAATGGAGAATTTAAGAATGAAAGTCAAGTTCATGTGCATTTATTTATAAGCCAGTTATGGTGTACGGAATGTGTCTCCAATCACCAGAACCAGTAGAGAGAATGTGTCTGCCAATGGCATTACCATGCGTTTAGAGTTATTTTATCCGTTTAACCGGAGTTCAACACAAATTTTAGCATAGAAATTTATCCTTATAAGCAGATTATACTTTTATCCAGTATCTTCTTAAGCGGAATTAAAATGCATGTAAATCAACTAAAGAAAAACGGGACTGTTCAATCTTTATCCTTACAAGCAGATTATTATTTAATCATGTATCCTGATATCGAGGTTCGACTGTATAAAATAACATTTAAAAAAAAGTTTGATAACCCTATGCCTGTAGGCTTTTTCCCTAACAAACATCCTCTTTAATTTATATGCAGATGCATGCCATCTACCTAGAGTAGCTGGTCCTTGTGAAGATCATAAAATCTTCTACTACTATGATCACCCAAGTGGTCAATGTGGCCAATTTTATTATGGAGGTTGTCTTGGAAACAATAACAGATTTGGGACTCAATCAGAATGTGAGCAGACCTGTGCCAAAACTGAAATTCAAGGTAAGATTTTAAGTCAAACAAGTTAAAATCAATTTATAATTAAATCTCCTTCAGCAAAAAAGCTTACTATATACGCTCTTGTGTAAGTTGAGGGTAGATTTGAGCCCAAAATTTATGACCCGTTGATAAATCAAGTAAAATTTATGGGATCATTAAATTTGAATTTCCTGAAGTTTGGGGGTTTTCTTCAGGGCTAACCAATCATGCTTGTTCATAAGCAAGGATTACACAGCTCAGATTATTTATTACCAAAAAGACAACGTTAAATAGTCGTCCGTCTACTACTCCGGAAATTCTACAGGTCGACTACTTTTCCCTGAAAACTAAAATGGTAAATAATGACTTTCAGCAGTGTCGGTTGGGAATTCCTTGCCAACAAAAGCTAATTCCATTAATCTAGAAAATCTAAAAGTCAATAAGGGCTTGGAATAGGCTTATCCGACTTTGGAGAGGCAACTGTGTGTGTAAAATAAATTTTGGAATAGTGCAGTGAAGCCCTACTAACTCTCTTGCATATTCATGTAAGCATGGAAAAAATTTTTCAGGAAAGTATTCATGTATCTTTTGCAACAATGCTTTGAAAAAAAAACTCATGTTATACGGGATGTGGCAATAAAGAAACCAGATCGATGCTATTACTTTATATTGGAAAAAAATCAGACAATCGAAATGTCATCCCCTCCCCGATCCCTACACTGCTCTAGTGTTGTGCCGATACCGATGCCGATTTTATCGAGTACTTTAAGGTATCGAATAGCTTGCAGTATTGAAAGTAATGACTACTTCTACGAGTATCGGATGGCAGTATCGAGTATTTTTTGAATCTGGTTGTTAAACTTGTCTTTATCGAAATAACTAATCCATCTATAATTCTGAGTTCACTCATGAGACTGATGAAATAAATGAGGGAGATGAAATGGATAAGTGGATGAGGAAATAATAGTCGAAAAACTGTGATAGTTGTTATTTTCGCGTGAACGTAACCTAACCTAACCTAATCAAGCACAGGTTTATTTTGTTGTTTGTTATTAAATAAAAATTCATGAATGGCTTCTTCTATGTGTTTATTTTGCTACTCTTTTAACCATGGAAATAAATTACAATAAACAGATTTAATTTTAATATTTTTTAAAATAGATTCAATTTTTCACAATAATCGATTCCATGAATCGATTAATCGTTACTATCAAAAATAAATTGCATAAAAATTAATTGATTATTAAACGATTCAATTTTTCAGGGAATCGCCTACCACTAAAAACCACTTAAAACAATTGGGTGATTATTCGTGAAAAACATTGCTTGAAGTACCATCACAGTTTGAAACCCTGGCTGTGTTGTATTCAAGTTACTTGCGTATAGCCTTAGCCTCTCCTCAGGGCCTCGATAAAATATTTTGGCGATAAAATTACTATATAATGGCGCCGGGGCGAAAGTGGAACGGGCAAAAATTTAAGGGGCGAAAGTGGAGGACACCCATAGATGTACGATGGTATTATGATAAAGAATCAAAACGTTGCAACATTTTCACTTACACCGGTTGTGGAGGGAATAGCAACAATTTTGAATCTCAAGAAGAATGTGAAAATCGTTGTAGTATTCCAATCGGTTCTGAAGATTTCTCATTCGGTAGAGATATACAAAATAGTGCCCTGCGATCCCTTAAAGATCGAGGATCGATCTTTGGGATCGATCTTTTCAAATGATCGCTGGTTCCAGCCTAACAATCGGTCTTAGATCGATCTTTAAATGAAAAAAAATTGTGCTTTCAAATTCAAGTGGAAAAACGAAGTTTTATTCAAATACAACACCAAAGATACAATTTTGTCAATTCATCGATAGTTAAACAGCTTAGAATCAAACACTGATTTAAATATTTCGGTTTAATGCTAGCCCTTTTTTTTGTCAAAATATTACCTGCTTTTGAGAAGAGTCTTTCACTAGGAACTGAAGTAGCTGGAATCAATAAGAATTGAATTGCAATTTCATACAGATTAAAATTGTGTCTGTGCATACATTTCCATATGTCTAAGGGATCAGCATTAAGTGGTTCTAATTTGTTTTCTAAATATAATTTTAAGTTTCCATTTAATCCTAAAGAAGGTGAAGAAAGATTTGAAGTGGGATCCACATGATTGTCGATTTTTCTGTGAATCCATATGCTATGGGCACATATCTCATCATTATTTACACAACTACTACTTTCAAATTCTGAGGAAGGCAACTTATTCATCATTGAATTAACGTGAGATATAGCAGCAGCACAACAACTACGGCTTCTGAAATCATGCTTCTTAAAACGTGGATCAAGATATGTTGATACACTATAAAGTAAATTGCTTTCTACATTCTTGACCTAGCTTGTGTATGCTTCAGGGCATTTAACCTTAACTGCTTGCCTACCTCAGTTGAGGGACTTAGGGAGGACTGGCAATCTGACAATATTCCTAGACGAGGAATTATTTTGCTAATGGTGGAATGTTTTTCTGCAGACAACTCATTAGTGATTTTAAACAGAGGTCGAAAAACAAGTAATGAATCCTCTAAACATTTTAATTCCATTGTTGTTAACATGTCAGGACCATTATCTACATTTTGAAGTGCTAGTGTGATACATTCTTTCAAAGATAGAAATCTTTCTGTCATTAGATACGTTAGTTCCAGCGTGTGATTACTTCCTGGATTAACTTTAATGGATGGGACCCAGAATTTCTTTTTTTTTGTTCTTCTAAAAGTTCATTGGCAGCTAAATTGCTTCTGTGAAAAAAAGCTGCGATATCTTTAACTTTCTGAACAATGCGGGCAAATTGAGAAACATCAGTCATTAAATCTTTAGCTAATAAGTTCAGTGAATGAGCAAAACATCCTAACTGCTTTCCTGGTCCCAAAAATAATTCAACTGACTTTTTTGCATTAGCTGCATTATCAGTAACACAACAAATGATTTTTGCTTTTTCAATACTCCAAAAACTTAATGTCTATGCTAACTTCTCCTTTAGATATTCACCCGTGTGACTCTCTTCTAACTCTATAACTCCCAAAATATAAGAAACATGGTCGAAATCTTGAATGTAATGAACAGTAATCCCCAAGTAGCTCTTTGTATTTAGACTATCTGTCCAACAATCACATGTCAATGCACAGTTCTTAATGCAAGCAAACTTAGCTTTCAAATGAATTACTGGTTTGTTAAATATTAAATTAATATTCTTTTTGATTGTAGTTGGATGTGGAATAGTAAGTTTTGGAGCCAAAATTTTCATCAAGTACAAGAATCCTTCATCTGCAACAAGTTCTGCAGGTCGATTGTTTTTGACAAGCCACGCTATTAAAGCTTTCTTCACAGCCTCTGATTTTTGTTCCTCCTGTTGCAAAATAACGTTTAAAAATTATGTCCTCTTGTTTTTAATTATTTGAGCTAGAGCTAAGGGAAAGATCGATCTTTTTTTCGATTTATCGCTCAGTAAAAAGATCGTTCTTTTGATTGATCGACATGAAAAAAGATCGATTGTAGATCGGAAATTCGATCCATCGCAGGGCACTAATAGAAAATAGTTTTAATTCAAATTTTTCTTCCAGAAACTTTAACTCTTTGTTGCATTGGTACAAGATCACCCTTATAAAATTCTTTTTTATTTCTTAAAAATTGAGTAGACATATTAAATTGAATTTTGATTTTCTCCCCTTAAGATGACTGTAAAACAGATAAAAGCTATGGAAAATGTGATGACAATATAGTTCGTTGGTTTTACGACAGGTCGGATGGTGTGTGCAAACAATTCTATTATAGTGGCTGCAATGGAAACAAAAATCGGTTTGCCACAAGAACTGAATGTGAAAAGCGTTGCTTCCATTCACAAGGTTAGTACTTATTTCAAAAGTAATCTTCGTATTTTTAAAATCCTGCTCATTTGAAATACAGAACGAACCCGGTCAAACGCGGTCTGATACAGCGCAAAATCGGCTCCAACGCAGTTTTTGCTTGGCCCCCGAATTCTACTTCCGGTTTCGCAAACATCATGTTTTCGCGATTTCTGGCCATTTATTTTGCATTTCATGATGTTTTACAGAAAATTCAGAGGTTTCCTCGAATTTCCGTCGCCAAATGAAGCCAGCGTGAATACCGAAGTTTCAAAAGCAAAACTGCGACAACCACTCGGAAGTATATGGCCTCTTCTAAAAAGTTTAAAAATTGTTGTGATCGTTTACTTTCAGCATACGAGGGGTAGTCATAAAGTTTTAATTATCACTTTGAAAAAATGAAGCTGCGACCATGAAACTTGGTGATAATGTTAGTCCTTCTTTACATATTCACCCTTCAATGCGACACATTTTTCTCTACGATGGATGACTTGGCGGAGACCTTGGTTATAGAAGTCTGCAATTTGGTTGTTCAGGAAACGCTCCACCTCGAAAATCACTTCGTCGTCACCTGGAAATGCCTGACAAGCAATGGTTTCTTCATCCGAGGAAAGAGGAGAAAGTCACTGGGAGCCATGTCAGGAGAATACGAAGGATGAGGCAAAATTTAACAGTCCAAAGAAGCAGCATGTGTGAGTGGGTCCTATGCAGAATGAGCTGGGGCGTTATCGTGGAGCAAAAGGGTCCCCTTGAACAGCAGCAAGATGTTGAAAACTGATCCATGACTGATTTTCACTTTTTCCACTAGCGTCTTTTTTTTTCACTCTTTTCACTTTCGATTGTGATACGCCGGTCTTCGAGCACTAGGGCCTCCACTTCTCTTGCGATTCCCAGTTCTTCATGAAGAGATGGTCTGCTACTTCGTTGTTCATCATTCAGTCTTATTTGTCCACACAGGAAGCGTCTGCACTACCTAACCACTGTGTCATATGATGGTGCATTGTTGCCGTACACCTCCACTAACTCATCATGGATTGTTCCCCTTTCAAAACCAGAAAACGAATCACCGCATGATACTCCACTTTATCAATGGCTTCGCCATTTTGATTTGGTCCGTCTAGCGACGAGCTACAGTACTGTGGCACGGGAATTTCTATGTGAACCAGGACTGCTGATATGCACTCGCATGCAAAGAAAAAATTAATTACGTAACTTTATTTTTTCGAAATGGTAATTAAAACTTTATGACTACCATCGTAAACATTCCTTCAAATGGAGATAACAGTCATTTATACTTTTAAAAATTCCCCTATATATCCACCATTTGAACATAGAATTAGGTGCTCACAAACAACAAAATCAATTTTCCCGTTCAGTTTCGATTTCACCATTGCCAGCCATCGCAAAAAATTGCTGCATTGCTACAGATAAATCAATAGAAACCTCATCGAACGCAGATGAAAAGAGAGGATTTAGGATATAATGCAACGGTTGAACCAGATAAATTGTAACTGCGACTTTTTATCTAATGCGGTCGTCGGAAGCCACAATCCAGAAATGAGATACAAACAGCAAAAATAGTTGATTATTAATATAGAAACTATATCCTCTCTAAAATAATACATCTTGTAATTTAGCTCTGTGATATAGTTAATGAAATACATAGCTATTTAGGTTTTTTATTTGCTGTGGAAAAAAATTAAGAATACCATTAATTAAAAAATACGTCCCATAAAAAATGGCGGACGTGCGTAGCAGGTTGTAACTCGCTCTTGCTTGCCAGTGGTGTCAGGACTCATTCTAAGAATGATTTAAACTGTAAGTGAATTACCAACAACTCTATACAGCATCAGTGATGTGCTTTATTTATTGTGATTTTTCATTTGTTCTTTCCGAACCATATTTATTATGATCCATTAATGTTTTCCACCGTTACATTACACACGGCTCGGGTTTATTCAACGTCAAGTTCTCCTATTGTTTGCACAGTTAACATTCAAGTTGTGTTGTTTAAAGCTCTGCTATAGCTTTTATTTCTTTATTACTCTCTATAAATCATTTAATTCTTGCTAAAATGCCGAAAGAAGATAAAAATTTGAAAAAAACCTCTATCCGTCAAGTGGTTATGGACTCTCCCTGTTGTTCGCCTTCGGATGATTCCATTATTAAACAGATCGAAAGAGGATTTCAGAAATTTTTTGAAGATGTCAACACACTGGACCGCTTAGCAGATTTGATTTTTACTAAAATTGTTGAAAGAATAGATCAATCTATGAACTCACTTTCTTCCCAAATCGCTAAGGTTGAGTCGGATCTCGCCGTTTTGAAAACCCGAGTTGATTCTATTGAGCCCATTTGTACGCAAT
>JAHWFO010107034.1:1030-53304 GCA_023313115.1 Rhysida immarginata
CCATGAGTGAATATAACGAGTAAATAATGATAATGGGAAATGGTTAAATAGCACGTGCCCTAATCGTACTATATGGTACAAAATGGTACCATTGGAACTTTCAATGTTAAAATACGGCATGTAATATATCAAACAACTCATAACGTCGTGTCATGAATGAATACACCGAGTAAATAATGATAGTGGGAAATGGTTGCATAGCACATGACTTAATGGTACTAAATGATACCATATCGTACTGTTGGAACTTTCAATGCTAAAATATGGCATGTAATATATCAAACAACTCGTAACAACATGTCATGAGTGAATGTAACGCGTAAATAATGATAGTGGGAGTTGGTTTAGTAGCACGTGCCCTAATATTACTATATGTTACCATATGGTATCTTTGGAACTTTCAATGCTAAGATATGGCATGTAATATATCAAACATCTCGTACCAACGTGCCATGAGTGAATATCACAAGTAAATAATGATAATGGGAAATGGTTAAGTAGCACGTGCCCTAATGGTAACATATGATACCATATGTTACCGTTGGAGCTTTCTATGCTAAAATATGGCATGTAATATATCCAACAATTCGTAACGACTTTACTTGAGTTAATATAACGACTAAATAATGATAGTGGGAAATGGTTAAGTAGCACGTGCTCTAATGGTACCAATTGATACCATATAGTACCGTTGGAACTTTCAATGCTAACGCTGGAATTTTCAATGCAAAGATATGGCAATTAATATATCAAACAACTCGTAACAAAGTGTCATGAGTGAATATAACGAGTAATTAATGGTAGTCGGAATTGTTTAGTAGTACATGTTTGAATGGTGGTATATATATTGCCTTTGGCTTAATGGTATATAAAACTAAATACTGTGAGATATAATGCTAGATAGTAGTAGTTAATCGCTTGCTTCAATAGTAGATGTTTACGTAGAAACACTTTAGTAATTGAATATGAAAAGATGATAGATGGTTACAAATAACGCTTTAGCAATTAAGGCTTACTTCGTTTAACATTATGTGGGAATGTCTTACAAATTATAGAACTTTTTTTTGTTCAAATATATAAAGAATAAGTTCACTCTTCGTTTAATCCTTCAGTTCTTCAAGTTAATTCTTTTAAATTCTGTCTATACATTTGTTTACTTAAATAGTAATTTACAATTTTCGTGTTTATATATTTTCTCTAAAGTGTGTTAAAATGTTGGTTAATCTATATCTATGTATATCTATGTATTTTGTATATCTATGTATGATGCTATAATACGAAAATGTGCTCCCTTTATCTGCTTTGGCGGTAAAGTCATTTTTGTTAATTTATTTCGTTAATGACTTTATTGCTTTATTTATGTCATTATCTTTTCCTCTTTCTTTGTTTTTGTTTTGTATTTATCATTATATTTAATATTTTTTTAAATAGGTTTTCCCGTCAATAAATACATAAATAAATAAATAAATAAATAAATAAATAAAATATTATATGTCGACTCTTCGAGCATTGTTTAAGCTAGCTTGGAACATTCGCCCGTTACGAAGGGATTGTTGTAGCACGCGCACAAATCCTTAGCTTGCGCGCGTTCGTTAGCTCGCGTCTGCTTCATTAGCTTGCGGTCGTTCGATTCCAAACAATGAAAAATGACTTAGGAATACTTTCGAAAGTTATAAAAAGAAATTTAGTCATAATTAAAAGCTGGTTGAAATTTATTCACAATTTATTCACAAGTACAAGGAATAAAAGTGCGGAACAGAATAATATAAACGTCGCATCTATTTGTGCGTTTTGTCGACGAATTCATAATTAAGAAACGAATGAACGGATAGGAAAACGGATAGGAAAAGGAAAGGATAGGTAAATTGCATAGCTATCATTTCATAATGACGATTCACGAACGAATACAATTTAATATCTCACTCATTGTTGGCGCTAATTTGATGCACGGGGGTGGGGTAATGTAAATCGTATTTCTGCGAATATTAAGCCCGAAATTGTCCCTACTGTAGAGGAGGCAACAATGTATGACTTTTCCTTGAGCATGCTGTCTCTCTAGGCGGTATTGATTGCACACGCCTCCGTTACGAACAGTTTCGTCATTTCAAATATACACAAACTACAAATTAGAAGTTTTTCGGGTGGAATATATAAACAACGCAGTTCTCCAATGGTTTATATAGCAGTATTCATTTAGCCTTTCGGTACTTGATTATATCATTCATTAATGGTTTATTAAATACCGAAAGATGCTTTATACTATAAGTGTGGGGAAACGTGTCTGTCCGTCTGTCTGTCTGTCTGTCCGTCTGTCTGTCTGTAACTCAAACTCCTCCGAGATTATGAAAGATTTTCAAAATCTGTTTTCGTCAGTCGATGAATATGGTTCATGGCACGAACCAGTTACAAATATTATCTAAATCGGTTCATAGGCACGTGCACAAATGGTACCTCTATTTTCTCGCCCTGCAATTTTCAATAGGAAGAAATATTGAGTAATATATCAAACAAATCGTAATGACGAGATAGATGCGGTTATTCATTACTATTTTCGTCAGTCGATTGATATGGTACATGCCATGAAAAAATCATAAATTTTATCTAAATCGGTTTATTAGCACGTCCACAAATGGTACCATCACGACCCCACCTAGCAATTTTCAATGGACAGATATATTAAGTAATATGTCAAACAAGTCTTAATGACGAGATACAAGCGAATATAAATTACTATTTCGGCCAATAAATATGGTTCAGGAAATGAACCATTTTGAAAATTGTTGCAATCGAAACATTGGCACGTGCACTAATGGTACCTTTATGACACCTTCAAAAATTTTCAATGATAAGATATAAGGCATGTAATATATCAAACAAATTGTGATGATGTATCATAAATGAATATCACGTAAAAGTAATGATTGTCCAAATTGGTTTCAAGGAACCTGGTTTAGTGGAACCATTCTGGTTTAGTGGAACCATTATGGTTCATAGGAACTTTCAATACCAAAATATGGCATGTAATATATCAAACGATTTGAAATAAGGTGCCATGAAGGATTATAACGTAAAATTCATGATAATCCAAATTGGTTTCAAGGAACCTGGTTTAGTGGAACCATTATGTTTCATTAGAACTTTCAATGCTAAAATATGGCATGTAATATATGAAACGACTTGGAATGATGTGTCATGAATGAATATGACGTAAAATTAATGATAGTCCAAATTGGTTTCAAGGAACCTGGTTTAGTGGAACTATTCTGGTTTTGTGGAACCTTTATGGTTCATTGGAACTTTCAATATCAAAATATGGCATGTAATATATCAAATGACTTGGAAAGATGTGTCACGAATGAATATAACGTTAAATTAATGATAGTCGAAAATGGTTTCAAGGAACCTGGTTTAGTGGAACCATTATGGTTCAATGGAACTTTCAATGTCAAAATATTGCATGTAATATATCAATCAACTTGGAATTATGTGTCATGAATGAATATAACGTAAAATTAATGATAGTCGAAATTGGTTTCAAGCCGCCTGTTTTAGTGGAACCATTATGGTTCATTGGAACTTTCAATGCTAAAATATGGCATGTAATATATCAAACAACTTGGAATGATGTGTCATGAATGAATATAACGTTAAATTAATGATAGTCGAAATTGGTTCTAAGGAACCTGGTTTAGTGGAATCATTATGGCTCATTGGAACTTTCAATGCTAAAATATGGCATGTAATATATCAAACGACTTGGAATGATGTGTCATGAATGAATATAACGTAAAATTAATGATAGTCGAAATTGGTTTCAAGCCACCTGTTTTAGTGGAACCATTATGGTTCATTGTAACTTTCAATGCTAAAATATGGCATGTAATATATCAAACAACTTGGAATGATGTGTCATGAATGAATATAACGTAATATTAATGATAGTTGAAATTATTTCAAAGGTACGTGGTTTAATGGTATCATTATGGTCCGTTTGAAACTTCCAATGTTAACATAGGACGGTTTTAAAGTATAGTTCAGCGAATGATTTAGTTTAACCTTTCGGTTCTTGGTTATGTCATTCGTTAATGGTTTATTTTTTGTATAGTTTAATATGTAAAATTTTATACAGTAAATATATATTTTAACTGTATTTTTATGTAATAATATAAATTTTTAACTAATAATAAACAGTCTAATTTGTATAATTTTGATCAAGCTCTGCTGTTATATTTATAATAAAACAAATATTTAATTCGCTTCAAAGATCTTACAAATGTTTTGTCTAGATTTGGGTCTTTTTTTTTTTTAGAGAAATAAAGAAGAATTCATAATATAAACTTTTAATTTTTATTAATACTTACTTGAAATCGAATTGAAGGGGTCCACGAAAAATTCTGAAAAGTTGATGCGGCCGAGCTAACTAGACTGATGGTCATATTTCTGAAAACAGGATTTAAAAAAGTTAATCCGTATTCAAGTTATCGTGCAAACGGGGGACGGCCAGAGAAACGTATAGACCAAGCGTGCATTCTTATAAGTAGCTTTTTGCTAAAACTAATAAGTGCATTGTCAAGCAGAATCTTATCATTCACCTCAGACATTGTAGGATTTCCAGTCTTGTTTTTTTTTTTGTTGTTATTCGTATTTTTTTTCTTTTTTGTTTCACTGAAAAAATTCTTTTTGTTTAGTTATATTTTATTTGAAGGCTCTTTAACAGGATCGGTTATGTTGAAATATTTTCCCTCAATGTTTAACTGGTAGCGCTAGTATGCTTTAACATATCTGAAAGAATTGGCTCCTTTATTTCTTCACTAGCCGACCTGAGCAATCCTAGGACCTCCTCAAAAATTAATGCTGTTAAATAATTATTATTGGTGCAGTGACATAACATTTTCTGGGGAGGGGGATCACCAAGCTTATTTATATTTTCATTTATTTTTATAATTTCCGCCATGTAATAAAAATGCCTGTTAATGCCATTTTTTTATTCAAATTTATGGGAGTCGCAAGTTACTTAACTTTTTAAATAAAGGATGTCATGATTCAAAAAAGATGGGAATCAAGGTAATTTTTTAAAATGTGATTTTGATTGGTAAAATAGTTGGACTCAAACATTATTCCACTAATATATAAACAGCCAAAACTGTGGTTAAAACTACTTGGCATTTAGATCGATCGTTTATCTGTTTCCCAACATTTAGTACGCGCCACTGGGTGACGTCATGGAGCTTCTCAGCCCCTAGCCGCCAGTTTGCTAACTGGAGACGCCAAGGGACCTATCCGCCATTGCTTCGGATTGACTCATCGAATTACGTCACAACGAATTACGTCATACCGAATTAGGTCGCATCGAGTTACGTCATCGAAAGAGACTTTGACGATAACTGCTCATCGGAACTGTTAATTAGTGTTGCGAGTTGCTACGCTATTGATTATTCAGTTTTTCAAGAACTTTATTAAAATAAAGACTTCCACTGCAAAAACTTTAACTTCAATAAATTTCAAGAACTTTGAAATTAAAATAAACGTTATTTTGAAAAAATATTTTAGAAGTTAATAAAATATCTTTTTCAAGCTTTTTTCTCGTTTCCCTCCTCTTGTTCACTTACTCTGCTAAATACACGTGACAAGAGTGGAAACGTTTGTGGTATCGAGCGTGGTTTACAGACATTCGGAACCTCTGGAATTAATTTTACCTAACGTTTGTTGTATCGAGCGCGGTTCTCAGACATTCGGAACTTATGGACTTATGTGTGCCCAACGTTTGTGATATCGAGCGGTTACAGACATTCGGGTCACCGGACTTCTTTATTACCATTGTTGTGGACTTAATAAATTTTTTTCCGCCCAAACCCACCCAGCATTTGTGAGTACAGAAATTCGGACGCACGACTTAAAATATTTTTTTCCCTCCCAGACCCACCCAACGCTTGTGGCCATCATTGCGACAAGATTAAAAAGTGTTAGATCTTCGAGCATCTTTACCCGTCTAGCCCTAACCAAGATCGAATGTGACTCATCACAATTTTCAAAAAAGATGTTTTTCGGCGTTGAGGATAGACTTTCTTCTTTGTGTTTCGTCGGTAGCGTTTAGCGTCAGCAGCGGTGCCTACGCACAATAATATTTATTCAAATATTAATATCCTCTACGGTATTTCAACACCCGCCCAAACCCTCCCGTTACAAGGTGGTTTTATCTGCGTTTCGAGTGGAAACGTTTGAGAAGGACTTTGCTATTGGTTTATTCCTTGTGCTGCAAGGTGCAACAAAGACTATTATTATGGGGACGCAAAGCCCATTAGAAGAATTAACCAACGTGTTAAAGCAGTTGATTATGTCACCAGCTCAAATGTTGGTAAACGAAATGGAATTGCCATCATTTTCGGGGCTTCCGGACGAAGATCCTGAGTTATTCATTAAGAACTTCGTTTATGAAGCAAACAACAAGGGCGTGCCAGATGAACAGTGTATTCGATTCATACACGGATATTTAAAGGGTGCCGCGAAAGAGTGGTTTAAGAGCCATGTAAGTCAACATTTCTTTACGTGGACACTATTCCGGAACGAATTCATAAGAGCGTTCTCCCGAGGTCAAATTCAAATTTCAAGACGTTCAGGCTTACTAAAATTGAAACTGAAGAGTAATGACCTAACTGCATACATCTCCGCATACCGAAAACTGGTTAATGGCTTGATCGATGCTTCGGAATCAGAAAAACTGTTCTTTTTGATTCAGGGTCTGCCCAAGGACTTAGAGGCAAAAGTAAAATTTCATAAATCATTGCATACTTGGAAACCAGGTTCAAAGCCTACGACATAACTCCCACTGTTACCGAGCAGGAACCAATGCAGCTAGGGGCCAATCGCAAAGATCCCTACAATGTGAGGAAGCCTCAAAATAAAAAAAAAATTGTGTGCTTCAGGTGTCAAAAGAGAGGACATATTAGCCGAGACTGTCGTAGTAAAGCAAGACCCAAGAAAACGAGAGCCAGCCCTAATAACGCCATCTTTCACGACCACAGGAGAGATCTATGTGTTATTAAATTAATGATCGGCAATAAAGACTATAAAACGCTCATCGACACCGGGGCGTTGGAAAATTACATAAAGTACTCCAGATGTTAGATCGTTAAAGCTTAAAACTACCAAGGCAGCTAATCGACGTATGGTGGCATATGCGGATGGACGTAAGCAAGAAGTAATGGAAACAGCATTTCAAGTGCCTGTATGCAGCGGCAAGTACAAAGATAGACTGAATTTACATGTATTAGCGTTATGCAACGTGGATTTCATTCTGGGATATCAATGGATAGTCAAGATGGACCCCGTATTTAACTGGAAGAGTCGTCAATGTGGTATACCGGTTAAAGGTGAAACATGGTGGTTAAAACAATGGAAAAGCATCCCGACGGAGCAAAAACGCGGGAGTGTTAAAGTTGCTAAAAACAAAAATTGTTCAATAGACGACATCGGAAGGCCAGTAGTAAAGAAGGAATGCCATGATAAGGGTAATCGACATGGTGTCAACGGAAGAGAACTCTTTTCAAGAAATAAGAGAGCTGTAGAACAGGATCCAAAAAGGAAGAAACGTAGAAAACAAAAGGTTGTAAATCGAGAAGAGTTAAAGAGTGTTACGGGGACGAAGACGTACGGTGAAGAAAATAGGAAAACGGGAATAAGAAGGATTCCGAGTGGTAGAGAAAGCCCAGACGAACAAAAGGCGAGCAACAGTCAAAGGTGCAAAAAGAAGAGGAATAAAAACGCAAATAAGGACACTTTTTGAGTGACTAAAAGGTCGGCGAGCATGTCATGTGTATTTTCGCAGCGACCGAAGAGAGCAAGAGAAAGCCTGAGTGAGGTGGATGATGCCGGGTACACGTTAGATTACAGTTAGACTGAAGGGGTTACAGTGATGTGTCTCACGGGTAACGTGTGTCTATGTGTAACTAAGAGCATCACAGCATTCATCAGAGAGAGTGCTACAAGTGGAATGATTGATAAATGTTTTATCGTAAGAATTGAATCCTACAGGTATTGGACATTGAAACTGAAACACCTTCGCAAATAGCACTGGTTACCCCCAGGGCTGAATAGAACCTTCTGCTAGGTAATTAATCGTATGCATATCAATGAATCACGTGTCAGAGGTCTTGGTAGTCACTCCAGTAGAAAAGTTCAATACTAAGCTTCAAATTGTCTGTGCAGAGCGCTATAATGGGAGACATATCCGACTTCAAAAGAGGGCAGATTGTTGGGGCGCGTCTAGCAGGTGAATTTGTGTCCAAAACTGCCACACTTTGTGATGTCTCACGTGCTACAGTATCCAGGGTGATGTGTGCATATGAACAGGAAGGACGAACCACGCCCAGGAGGAGCAACTGCAGGGGAAAACGGAAGTTGTCGGAAAGAGACGTCATGACATTGACCAGGATTGTTGCACGAAAGCGGAAAACCACCGCAGCAGAAATCACCGCAGAAATGAATACACACCTCCAGGAACCTGTGTGCACGAAGATAATCCGTCGTTACCTGCATAAATCCAACATCCATGGCAGGGTTGCTATACCGAAGCCTTTCATCAGTAGTACAAATGCCTCCAAGCGGGTTCAGTGGTGCCGGACGCATAAAACCTGGACATTGGATGACCTCAAACGCGTCATATTCTCGGATGAGTCCAGCTACACTGTCTTCCAAACAACAGGGAGGGTATTCGTCTGGAGGAGCCCCTCTGATGCCTACAACCCAGACTGCTTGGCACCCACAGTCGAACACGGAGGTGGATCAGTAATGGGTGGATCAGTAATGGTCTGGGGTGCAAACTGTGCAGGACCTCTACCGATCCTTCCCAAGACGTGTTGCTGCTGTGCTGGCTGCTTACGGTGCCCCAACACCTTATTAAATAAAGATTTTGGATTTCTACCAGGTGTTTCAGTTTCAATGTCCAATACCTGTATGTGCTATAGTGAAGGCCAGCGTCAGTGGCATCAGTGTCAACGAATCATTATATTTGTGTTATGTATCAGAGCATCAGTGTTGTCATGCTCGGCAAAAGTTACGCCTCAACAGTTTTATTGCAGTGAGATCTTCAGCGAGTCATCCGCCAGATCCTCATCAGATTCCAGCGTATATCAGAGATCATCTTCCTCGGCTGCACATCTATTCTACAAGGTCTGCGATCTTCCACTTCAGCTAGACTTGGAACTATCGACTTCAAGGATTCCGCCAACGGATTCCGCCAAGGATTCCGTCTCAACGGCTTGCTAACTGGAGACGCCAAACTGGCGGCTAGGGGCTGAGAAGATCCATGACGTTATCCAGTGGCGCTTTACTGAATGTTGGGAAAACAAGAGATAAACGATTAGTGCATTCAGAGCAATCTAAATACCAACTAGTTTTGTCCACAGTTCTGGCTGTTTATATATTAGTGGAATAATTTTTGAGTCCAACTATTTTGCCAATCAAAATCAGTAATTTTAAAATATTGACATTTTAAAAATTCACCTTGGTTCCCACCTTTTTTGAATCGTAGCCCCCTTTTTCTAAAAGTTAAGTAACTTGCGAATCCCATACTTTTGAATTAAAAAAAAATGGCAGGCATTTTAACAGGCATTTTTATTATATGACGGAAAAAAAATCGAAATTTCTTATAAAAATAAATGAAAATATAAATAACTTGGCCAACCCCCCCCCCCCTTCCTCAGAGAATGTTTTATCACTGCACCAGTTATTTAACTGCATTATTTATTGTATAGTTTGATATGTAAAATTTTATACAGTAAATATATATTTTAACTGTATTGTTATGTATTAATACAAATTTTTAAAACTGTATTAATAAACACTCAAATTTGTATAATTTTGATCAAGCTCTGCTGTTATATTTTTAATAGAACAAATATTTAATTTTCTGTCAAAGATCTTACAAATGTTTTGTCTAATTTGGGTCTTTTTTTTTAGAGAAATAAAGAGGAATTGAAATTATAAACTTTTAATTTTTATTAATACTTATTCGAATTCGACATGCAATCGGCGGACGGCCAGATAAACGTATAGACCAAGCGTGCATTCTTAGAAGTAGCTTTTTGCTAAAACTAATAAGTGCATTGCCAAGCAGAATCTTATCATTCACCTCAGCCATCGTAGGCTTTTGCAGTCTTGTTTTTTTTTTTCTTTTCTGCTTCACTGAAAAATCCTTTTTGCTTAGATAGAGCGAAGCGTTAGCGAAGCTCTGTTATCAGGCGAAAATCAAAATTCTTTGCGCGCATAAAACTTTTGAACCAGAGAACATAGACAAATGAAATTTTGCACACAGGTGGGCATGACCATCCTGATGGTCACTAAATAAAAATTTTAAAAATCGGTTCAGCCATCGAGGAATAATCACCATTTTGCTGTTCCTATTGAAATGCATTGAAAAAAATGTAAACAAACAATTGCACGCGCTAATAGATTTTTCAACATAGAAAATATGGCGAAGCCCTTGGCAAATTCTTTTCTGCACCATCGATTTTTGATAGCATTTTATCGAGTTCTTAGAACTTTTATCATCTGTTTTTTTTAATTCATCGCTTCTTGAACCCATAATCTTCGATTTAAGGTGTAAATTGCTTAACAAATACATAAGAATAACTCAGTAACCTTGATTCTTTTTTACGTAGACTTGCATAGTAAATTTTTTGAAAGAGATTGTCATTTTTTCGTGTAACAAGGATTAGAGTCTAGAAACCATCTTAGTGAGTTACCATTATGTATACTGGTTGAGTTCGACAACTACACTGGTCCGTATCTGTATGACAGTGTCGTTCCGATTACACCTGTCTCTGTTGGATTCAAGAAAAATGGCGTGAGTTGTTCACGTAAACAGTTTCCGTTGAAAGTGGCGTACGCAATTACTGTGCATAAAGGTCAAGGAATCACTGTCGACAAAGCAGTGATTGATATTGGTGACACTGAATTTGGGCTTGGTTTAACGTATGTTGCGCTTTCAAGAGTGAAAACCATTGATGGTCTTCTAATTGACCCAGCTTTTCCGATTTCGCGACTGTTGGCAATCAATAAGCATTCTTCGTGGATCGTTCGGCGCGATGAAATTCAAAAATTAAAGTCATTAATCTGATCAAACCATAAATAAACGTTGAAATTTGACAATAAAAGCTTCGCTCTTTTATTGGATAAGATAATCGCGCTCCGCGAGTCGCAGTCCGCCCTAGTTATATTTTTATTTGAAGGCTCTTTAACAGGATTAGTTATGTTGAAATATTTTCGCCCACTGTTTCACTGACTTTCAGTAAATTCTTAATAGCGCTGGTATGCTTTAACATGTCTGAAAGAATTGGCTCTTTTATTTCTTCACTAGCCGACCTGAGCAATCCTAGGACTTCCTCAAAAAATAATGCAGTTAAATAATTGGTGCAGCGACAAAACATTTTCGGGGGAGGGAGGAGTCGCCAAGCTTATTTATATTTTCATTTATTTTTATAAGAAATTTCGAGATTTTTATTCCGCCATGTAATAAAAATGCAAGTTAAATGCCATTTTTTTTATTCAAATGTATGTGAGTCGCAAGTTACTTAACTTTTAAAATTACTGATTTTGATTGGCAAAAGAGTTGGACTGAAACATTATTCCATTAATATATAAACAGCCAAAACTGTGGATAAAACTACAGTAGACGTTAAAGAGAGATCGAATCTCAGTGCGGTATAGAATATGTCAGCACCGTGAATTACAGAAATAATTATCAATAATTGTTTGTAAGCGTCCATAGCGTGATTTTTTAAAGAAACAAACTAAAAAGAGTTAATAAATTTATTCAATGTCATTCATTTAACGTCTCTTTTTTTAAAATCATCTATTCGTGACTTCGCTTTACAGCTATACTCATTTTAATAAATAAACCTTTACACGGAGTGCATTCAATGAATTAAAATGACAAAGTAATATTTGGAAACTCTTTCTAGTTTGTTTACTTTAAAATATTGCTGAGGAAGCTTACAAACAATTAGGATTAGCAATAAAATATTAATGATTCGATCTCTCTTTAATGTCTCCTACAACTACTTGGCATTTCTAATGATTAGATCGCTCGTTTATCTGTTGTTTTCCCAGCATTCAGTATGCGCCACTGGGTGACGTCATGGATCTTCTCAGCCCCTAGCCGCCAGTGACGCCAAGAGACCTATCCGCCATTGCTTCGGAGCGACTCATCGAATTACGGCTCACCGAATTACGTCACATCGAATTACGTCATACCGAATTACGTCATCGAAAGAGACTTTGACGATAACTGCTAATCGGAACTGTTAATTAGTGTTTTTCAAGACCTTTATTAAAATAAAGACGTCCACTGCAAAAACTTTAACTTCAATAAATTTCAAGAACTTTGAAATTAAAATAAACTTTATTTGGAAAAAAATATTTTACAAGTTAATAAAATATCTTTTTCAATTTTTTTTTCTCGTTTCCCTCCTCTTGTTCACTTACTCTGCTAAATACACGTGACACCTGGCATGTAAAATATCAAACAATCGTAACGATGTGTCGTACATGAATGTAAAGTGTAATTAAAGATTGTAAAAACCGGTGTAACAGAACGTGGTCTATGGTAGCATTGGTAACTTTCAATGCAAAAACATGGCTTGTGATATATCAAACATTTCGTAACGATGTGTCATGCATTAATATAATGAGTACTTAATGATACTCGATATTAGTTTAGTTGTATGTGCTGGGATGGTATTAATGGTACTATTACAGTATCATTGGGCTTTTGAATGCTATTATATTTTATGTAATAATCATATGGCACCATATGGTAACTTTCATAAGAACCATATGGTAACTTTCACTGCAAAGACAAGGCATGGGACGAGAAATTCAAATAAAAAGTGAATTAATTTATTGTGTAATGAACTAGCCACTGTATATGCAATATAATTAACGTATATTACACAGTAATTTCATCAGGAGAAAACCTCCTCCGGCCGCAGTCGTCGTTGCAGGGTTGATAATAATCCTTTTGTATAATACGATCCAAAGAATTTAGGTGCTTTTGTAGCCCAAAATTATTCGCATTATAATAGAGGATTTACGGTAAATTGTTCGTGTTCTCTCCTTTAAAAGAAAGGAAACGAAACGAGTAACTCCATTGTCGTACAATGGATTGCTTGAGTAATGCGGAACTGGCGACCATGCATCTCGTCTACAGCGAGGCACAGAGTAATGCTACTGAAGCGGAAAGGATTCAACAGCGTTTTCAGACGTATCTGGCCGGAAGGTATGTATCTCGCATAACTCAAAAACGATTAGCTTAAGAATGTTGACATTTTGTAGTTAGGACTGTTGTACCATTTAGTTGTGCGTCTCCCCTTTTCATTGTAATCGACTGGGCCAAAAATGTATAATTGAGTTTTCCACTATAGATTTCCTACATATCTATGGAGTTTTGTTTGCGTGGAGCAATTTGTGACGTCGGAGTTTGATTGTTGGACAGCTATAGTCGTGACCACCGAAAATGAAGGCCTTTGCTTTGAAACTTAATACATTGTTACATCATTATAGATAGTGCAAATTCAGGGCTTATTATTGGTTGAAATACGAATAACAATACACTATCTATGATGATATAACTATGTATTACGTTTCAATGCGGAGGCCTTCTCTCTCTCTCTCTCTCTCTCTCTCTCTCTGTGATTATTATGGTTTTAATAGTCCTTTCTGTTATCTTTATCGAAGGCATTGTTAAAGTCTTTGCAGACGCGGTCATGTAAACAAAGGTTTCGTTTCCCTTTGCCTATTGTTGCGCTGTGGTTAATTTAAACTTTGTTTCGACGATCGTTTTGTTGTGCTGAATGTTATTTATTTATTTATTTATTTATATTAGGATAAATGGATTACATCGATGCCCACGGGGACCGGTATGGTCAAAGACCGACAACACATTATTAAATCAAATAAAATTACAATAACTTAGTAAAACAAGATAATTACAAACTAGTTATTACAGTGATTAAAATTATTCAAGATGGAACAGCGACACAACATAAAATTCAGATAAAACAATAGTACAAACTTAAGATTGCTAAACCATTAAAAGTTTGTAACAAAATCATAGGGTACAAAGCCTTGAGCCGGCAAGTTGGTCCAACGGAGCAACAAAGCGTGGAAACAAGCAGTGTTGGGCAAGATAAAATAAAAACGATATCTAGATTAAGATAAAGATGGGAATTAAATATTTATCTAGATAAGATAATAGATAATATAATTTAATACAATCTAGATAAAGATAAAAGATAAAAACAAATTATCTACCAAATTAAGATAAAATTTAGCCTTTATTTAGCCAAATTTTCAAACTATCGGTATATCGTGATAAATATAGGAGTTTTTGCGATAATAGGCTGTTTGCGCCACGCTCTATTCCGATATGTTAGGCTGCTTGTTACATTTGTATCGTGGAAATCTAATGTTAATATCGCACATGAAAAATGGTTGTTGCGCAGAGAGGCTATTCGGTATGTTGACACTTAGAATTGTGGGTAAAGGAAAAGGCGTTGCCTTGCTTTCGAGTTTTGATATACTCCAGCAAAGAACTCAGAAATCACGATGTTGGTTTTGTGCTTGGTGAAACAAAATCTTTTTTTCATTCCCACTCATGGTTAATTATTTATTATACAGGGTGATTGAGAAAGGTAGGTCAAGAATGAAATACCATGTACAGTTTGTAGCGGGAAACAATATTTTTCCTACAAACATAGAGAAATGCATCCTTACAGAGATAATGCAACTTGTACGAGGTAGGAATGGACGTGCGTTACCCAGACGGCAATGGTAGGGTCTAGTAGGGTCCATGTAAATTAGGATCTAAACGTGTAAATTGTTCATGTTCTCTCCTTTAAAAGAGAGGAAACGAAACATGTAACTCCATTGTCGTACAATGGATCGCTTGACTAATGCGGAGCTGGCGGACATGCATCTCGTCTATGGTGAGGCACAGGATAATGCTACTGAAGCGGAAAGGATTTACCAACAGCGTTTTCCAGACCGTGATTTACTAACAGGAGTTCGCGAGAATCTTGTCCGCAGACTAAACACCTGCATCAAGGCTCAGGGTCAGTATTTTGAACACCTACTGTAATGTCATTCCTACCTCGTACATGTTGCATTATCTCTGTGAGGATGCATTTCCGGACCCATGTTTATAGGAAAATTTTTGTTCCCGCTACAAACTGTACATATTTCATTCTTGATGTACCTTTCTGAATCACCCTGTATATTATTTCTTAATTTGTTTTAACGCTTCGAGAAGTGACTTGGAGCTGGAGGAGTGAGCTCCGAAGCAGCAAAAACACAATGGCTGCTAATGGGAGCAGCAGGGGAACAGAAGACTAGTGACGTCACTAACGGGTTAACTCTGATTAGTTCCGTTATTTCCTTATCGATCGTAAGTTTGATAGCTATCTTATTAAGCATCTATCAATATCGGACAGCATCAATAATGTAACAGAAAATAGCATGGCGCAAACAGCCCATTATCAGCTGTTCAAGCGAATGATATCGAAATACAATATTTTTGAAAATATCACCCATCATTACTAGGTACCTTCAAGAGGTATTTTCTGAGATATAGTCGACTCCGCTTATACGTAAGAGCCCAGTTGAAAAAAGGCTCTATAAGCGAAATCGCAAAAGACAAGACAGTTATTTTGGGGAAAAGTGGCTCTTATAAGCACTTAGTTCTTTTATGCGGAGCACAAAGAATATCTCAACTGGTCACATGATTACTTGTGAAATTCAGTGACTTTGTCTAAAAAGAAAGAGCCACGAGCCCATAATATTAGTTGTTGGATGCATGTCTCACCTATTTAAGGTCAACCAGATATTTACAATTTTAGAAAAGATTTTTCAGTAAATTTATAAAAACTTTTTTTTGAAATTTTTGAAATAGATAAGATAAACTATGCTTAGATAAAGATAAAGATAAAAGATGACATAATTGAAAGTTTATCTAGATAAGATAAAAGATAAAAACTTTTCATTTAAGATAATTATCTAGATAAATTTATCTAGATAGGTCCCAACACTGGAAACAAGTACGTACCCAAAACATACCCCAAAAACAAAACATTAGGTATTGGCTAAATAACAATATAACAAACATAAGTATGCTATAATTAGGGTACAAAGGCCCAAAACCTACTAAGACATAAGCAAAACGAAATGATCTCTGAGCAATAAACCAAGACCCAGAATATGAGGCCTATTAAAACCCACATGCGAATAAGATTAATACATCATTAGATAACTAAATCAGGTTGAACCTTAAAAATACTACAGATCCAATAGGACAAACAACAAAATTTACCAAAAAGTTTACCTACAGGTAATGCTAAACTACAAAAAGAACTCAGCAAGAAATAGCAAGAGATAGACCTGGTCGATTCAGCCCTAATTAATTTAATAATACCAAGATAAAGAAGTCAGGTCATTATATATTTCTTCAGCCGTGACCGAAATTGAGAATATGGCGCCAAGAGACGTGATGTTGGTGGTAATTTGGCCCAGGCCGACATACGACACACTCCTTCTTTTATATTTAAACTAGCTGTTTACCCGGCGTTGCTCGGGCTCGTTTTTGAAGAAATGTTGCAATTTCTGTGTGTAAATATTCAGAAAAGAACACAAGAAAAAAGCTTAGAATTTTTTTTTTTTTAGGAAAAATACATGTTTTAGATTCTGCTAAAGGACCATATTTGGAGACTCCATCCATTGGGAGCTTTTAAAAAATCTTTTTGAATTTTCAAAACGAATTTATGACTGTTTAAATTGAAAGCTATTTTCGTTGCTCGGGCTCAAATTCGAAGAAATTTTGATTCATCTGGATGTGAATACACAGCCAAAATGAGTACATGAAAAATGATTAGGAATAATAAACCATTAAGGAATGCATAACCAAGTACCGAACTTGCTAAACCATACTCTTCAACTGGACTATGTTCACATTGAAAGTTCTAATGGACCACATGATACCATTAAACCACGAAAGTTTGAATTAATTTGAATTATCATTTAGAATACCTTGTGTTCATCATTACACATCATTCCAAGTTGTTTGATATATAATATGGCATAACTTATCATTAAAAGTTCCATAGAACCATAATGATTCCTCTAATCCAGATGCCTTTGAAACAGTTTCGACTATCATTAATTTTAGGTTATATTCATTATGACACGCCATTCCAAATTGAATGATATATTACATGCCATATCTTAACATTGAAATTCCAATGAACCATAATGCTTCCACTAAAAATCATTTTTTTCAGTGGGGCCCACTGGCCAATTTTGTGGGTATTACTCTGTCTAGCAGAAGACTACACTTTTCCTTATCGGTCTCGATGGCTCAGTGGTAGCGTGATCGCCTCCGATGCCTGAGGACGTGGGTTCGAACCAGCCGAGGACGACAAGGATTTTTCCAAAGAAAAAGTCCTGTAATCACGCACTTCCTTCGAAAGAAGGCCTTACTAAATATAATAATTACTGCTTCTGAAATCCATTTAGGCCTACATTATGTTTCAGTAATAACTGCACAAGTAAATTGCAATAACAGTAAAGCAAAATATAAACTATACAGATTTTTTTAAACAAATAACTTTGACTTTTCTCAAAAATTTCATCCGGCAAACAACATCACAGGACCAACGGGTTTAATTCCCTTCCAAAGGAAGTGCGTGATCACAGGATTTACCACCTGAAAAAATCTTCGTTTTCTTCGGCCAGGATCGAAGCCACATCTATTGGCACCACAGGCGATCACGCAACCATTGAGCCATCAAGGCCAATAAGGAAAAGGGTAGTCGTCTGCTAGACAGAGAGTAATGCCCACGCAAATGGCCAGAGAGCGCCAGTGGGAAAAAACTCACGCTTTAAACAATGGAGTTTCCCATCCTGTATTTCTTCATCCATGACCATCAGACCAGAGGATTAAAAGACCATGGCCAAAGTAATTTTTTATGGCCTATTTTTGCAGAAGCTTTGCCTTGCATTGTAGGACATGACATACATTGTTGGTTCGCGCATATTGTAGGTTCATGTCAGACAGACCAATGACGTATATTAAAGATAGACTCCGAAGCAATTGTTGTAACTTGAAGCAAATTGGCCGGCTCGGTGGCCGAGAGCGTTGAGGCGCAGGTCTTTCCGCTCTCTAAACCAGCGAGTTGCGGGTTCGAATCCCGCTAAGGGCATGGATGTGTGTGTTTGTCTATTTTCATCATCATCCTTTCATCCCATACGGTTAGTCTCCTGGAAGAGGGAGATGCGAGCCGGAAATCCATCCATCCAACTTGAAGCAAATTGGGAAGCTCCATGCCCAGAACTGTTACGGCCGAATGTGAGTGAAGATGATGCATAACACATGGCTAAACATGAGAGTAGCTGATTAATAATTCTTTCACATGCCAATCACGGAGTGATAGGTTCATCTTTTCGTTTACTTTGTATTTGCAGTATTCTATTATATATACATTTTTCGATCATGGTTTCAATTTGGTTTCGTTCGTTTTTCAGTTAGGTATTTTTATTTTAGTTACGTATTTTTGATTTATGCTTGTGGAAAATGATTCCTGATCCTTTTCCGTGTCTGTTTGTACAGTTGTACGCAGAACTAATTTGAGGAATGGTTTTGAATTAATTAATCCTGGAGCCCAAAATCTTCAAAATCTTCAAAAGCCAGACAGCTAATTACTCCACAGCTCACTCCTGCCCAGAACTGTCATGGCTCAATTTGTTTCACTTTTTGTCGTTGTTAACAATAGGATTCGGAGTCTATCTTTAATATGCATCATTGAGACAGACAGATCAAGCAAAAGATTATTTTTCCCTTTTGAGCCAACCTGATACTCGGCAGATGTAAACTTTACCCTGAACCTAACGAACATCTCGTGAAAATATGAGCTCAATAGGAATAAGTGGTTCCAAAGTTTTACCCTGAATTTTTATATAGACCTTTCCCTGGCATCCGAAACTGGATTAACTGCGCAGAAGCAGGACAGCAAAAATTTCAGTTTCCTGCCTTGAAATGTGCAAACCGAGGCTTCCGAGATTGTACAGTATAATCTCGGAAGCCTCGGTGCAAACGCTACTACACATCAGGAGGAAAACGGAAGTTTTTTTGCTGTCCTGCTTCAGCGGAGTTAATCCAGTTTCAGTTTCAAGGGAGAGGTCTGTATAAAAAAAAAATAAACAAAACCTACCGCCATCTCTGGAGTAAACAAACAAATATAAGCCAAGATATATGATTTTTACCCCTTCCTCCATCACTTTGAGGGCATATAAACCTTACTCCGGACCTAACGAACATATGTTGCGAATATGAGATTAATCGGATAAGTGCTTCAAAAGTTTTTAGAACATTTACAGACGCACCCTGAGCCTGAATTTTTATATATAAAGATTTAGTTACAGGAAGATGTATATCACACACACCTGTCTGGTAGGGTAATTGTGCCGATCTTGATTTAGCAGCCTTATTTACTGTATCATAATCTGAAGACACCGGGTCCAAAAGTCGAAGCCTGTTGTTTCTCTCTAAATTAATAAATATGTATTGTAAAGCGTTTATCTCTTTTACGACTGGATTTTATTAATCCATATTACAACAGATTTGAATATTCACAGGAGTTGTAACAAGTAAGAGGAAATTCAAAATCTTGCACCTTTAAATTATGTTGCACAAAGTTCTTTAAATAAGGGATTTTCTCCAAATTTTTATTTTTAGATCGGACACCAGTATCAATTTCTTCTCCTTACGCTGAAATGAAAAAATATTGACTTCTTATCAGCGTAAGAAGAAGAAATTGATACTGGTGTCCGATCCAAAAATAAAAGTTTGGAGAACACCCCCTTGTCGTTTTGTTTATTTTTGAGAGCAACTGAAATTCAACTTATTCTATCGGGGATATCTTTCTCAATTTTCACGATATTTGCTTGAGCTTTTTATAAGAGTAGCTGTATACATTTGGCTATAATTTATGCAAAAGACAATTTGGTAACGCATGCGCATGCGCAGTTAAACATTATTTAGTAAAAATGCTCACATTTCATCAAATATTTAATATTTTTCTATTCTGATTGCAGGGTGTTGTCTGTACTGTAGTTTGTCAAGTTTTCTGTAAATGGCATTGCATTGGGTTGAAAATCCTGCGTGTTATAAAAAAAATTTTACGAAAACATTTTGACCATTTTAAAGAAACCTTTATATCTCCATGGATATACGTGCTATTCTCATACAAATGAACACAGAAAAGTAAAACAAGCCTCTTAAGCATATGTTACAGCTACAATGCATTTCAAGCATTATTTTTTACAGGGTGAATCCAAACATTATTTTTTGGTTCACTTCTTTGCTGGTCCTCTATTTGCCTTCGGTTGAAAACCTTCGCTGAAATATATGACGTGTAACATCATTTTTACACCCCTGAAATTTCAGGATAATTCATCAGGTATTTTTCTAGCTATTCGACAAAACGTCTAAAATCGAAAGTGTCCGGTCATTAATGGCAATATGGTGTAGATTAGTTATGGACAAATTACTGAATAAAACGATAGTCTTATAATATGAACAATTAATAAATAAAAAATACCTGCGACCTTTATGTCGAAGCGAACTGAAAAATAAGACTATCGTTATAATCGAAAAGATGGCGAACGCTAGCAAACACTGACAACCGGCTCTGCAGTATTCGAGGTAGATTTTAATATTATTCACCATTTTGTTCACCACTCCTACATGACTGCCTTTAAATAAGTATTTCCCCAATGTATATTTAATATTTAATTCAAAAATTATGCCGAAAGACACCCATCCTCGTAAAATCAATTCACGCCACGCCGTCGCAAGTCCTGTTCATCCGCCCGCCATGGACGAATCCATTATCACGGCTATAGAAAAGGGCGCATCTGATTACTTTGCCAATTACCTTGCCAATTCCACAAATATCGACAAATTGGTTGATGCCCTCTTTCAACGTTTTTCCTCTAAATTAGAAACTCTTCTTACGGACATTAAAAGTAGAGTCTCCTCGGCCGAATCTCGGCTCGAGGCCATCGACGCTCGGCTGGCTCAGATCGACGCCACGATCGCTGGCATCACGTCGCAGACTACCTCATCATGCTCCTCATCTATCACTCCACTCCCAGCGCAGATTAGTGATCTCCAATCACACATTGATGCTCTCGATCAACAATCAAGGAGAAACAATATTAGAATATATGGCCTCCCGGAATCGCCCTTTGAGGATACCCCCTCACTGTGTTCTGATCTGTTTCTCACGAAACTTGATGTTTGAATTGACACGTCAGCAATCATATCAGCTAACCGTATTGGCCCGTTCGACGGCCAGGATTCGACCGATCATTTTACATTTTTACTCCAATGCTCATAAAGACTTAATTATCCAAAACAGGAAGAATCTACGTGGATTACCCATTCATATCGCCGAGGACTTAACCCCATTGCGATACCGTTTACTCTGTGCCGCAAAAGCTAAATTCGGATCACGCAATGCTTGGGCGTTTGGTGGCAGAATTTTTATGAAGGAATCATCGGGATCGACCTCTGTATTCCAATCCATCACCAACCTCCAATAACTTCGTCATCACCAGTCGACCCATCTGTGAAATAATGTTCAAGGTTTGTGTAAAAACTCATTTATATTTTTCAATCTAAGATTAATGTTGTTTTCATGCTCTCCATATTTTTTCTTTTTCCTTTTCCCTCTCTTTTATTTATATTTTCTTTTCACTTTCTTTCCCTTTTCTTTCCCTTTTCTTTCTTCAACCCCAAATTATTTCTTTTACCGAATCTTGGACGAGATTTTCTTGCGATATTCCTTCAGTAGATAATTTCACTTTTGAAGCTTTACACCGCCCAAATAAGAAGGGAGGCGGGATAGTTGTGTATATTTCCAATTTGCTACATTATTCCCTTATGCCAAATTTCACTTCCTCTACCCCTGACTACTAAGTTCTCACTCTATTAATTAACAACAAATTCACGTTCATCTCCATCTACCGCCCCCCTACTGGGCAGTTCTCTTCTTTCATATCCTTTCTCTCATCCCTGATCCTCGAACTTACTCTCTCCTCCAATAGAATCGTAATTGCTGGCGATTTCGATCTTGATTTCGCTAAAACTTCTTCAAATGCGAACACTCTTCTGGATTTAATGAGACGTTGTGGTTTGATCCCCCTTATTTCTTCGTTCACCTATTATTCAAGTTATCATAATTTTTACTCTCTGCTGGATCAGTGCTTTTCTTCTTCTCCGGATAATCAGTTTAGTGGAGTTATAGAATGCGCCCTCTCGGATCATTTTCCAACTTTCACATTCCAATCCCCTTCTGTCATACTGCACACCCCACAAACAACACCCAAACCTCAACTCATTACTACGAACAGGTTTTCTCTTTTCAAATCTTTTCTGGAAAATACGGAATTCCATGTTTCCCCCTGAGGAAAATATAAATACTCTTTTTTCTAAATTTTTTTCTCATATTCACTTAGGCATCTCTCGTTATCTCCCTTTTTTACCTTCTGCTGCCTCATCCCCTGAACCCCTTTTCCTCAAGCCTTGGATGAACACCAAGGATTTATCATTAATATCGCATAAAAATGCCCTAAATCGAAAGTCTAGACGTTTCATCACTTTACACAATAAGATCTCACTCCGCTCTTTTTCCAACTACGTTCGTAAAGTCATCAAAGAAACTAGGCCTTTATATTTCGCTCGTTTCTTTAACAGAGTTGGTGACAACAAGCTAAAATGGAAAGCTATCAACAATTTAGTTCATGGACTCCAAAAAAGACCACCCCTTTCTCGGACCCTTCTACTCTTGAGTCTTCCCACTTAATATCCTTCGTGGGAACGTTATTACCTTCAACCCCCCTATTCCTCCTCATGCTTCGCCCTATCCATTGTCTCCACCCGCTACTCCTCACGCCTTCTTTATTCCCCCTATCTCCCCCGACGAAGTATTATCTTCCATTTGTCACCTAAAATCTTCCAGTTATCCCGATCCTTTGGGGATCCGATCGAGTATAATTATCGCGGCTTCTTCCGGTTTTGTGATTCCTCTTACTTTACTTATTAATATCTTTCTCTCCCAAAGCACATTTCCGTCATGTCTCCGGATCGCTAGAATTATCCCAATATACAAAAACGGTATTATGACCAATTTCCCCAACTATCGCCCCATCTCAATTCTTCCTTCATTCTCTAAAGTTTTTGAAAGGCTTTTCTACTTTCGTCTTTCCTTTTATATTTTCTCGAATAATCTTCTCTCCTCCTCACAGCACGGCTTAGTCCCTAAACGCAGTACAACTACAGCGTGCTATGAACTAACCGAGTTTATAATTTCTAACAAGACCAATAACAATTTTGTCGTATCCCTATTCATTGACTACTCCAAGGCATTCGATTCAATCCCCCATAAGCTACTTTTATTTAAACTTTTCCACGGACCTCCGCTGGACTGGCTCACTAGTTTTTTATCCAATCGTGAGTATACGCTTAACCTATTTAATATTTCATCAGATACAATTATTCGAAATGTTGGCGTCCATCAAGGTTCAATTTTATCCCACCTTCTTTTTAACCTATTTATCAATGATCTTTCGCTTTTTCTATCCCCTCTATCTCTAATTCTTTACGCTGACGATGCCACTTCAATAGCAGACTCATCACTTCTGTCTATCGAACAAAAGTTTAATACTGCGCTACATAAACTATACTTCTGGAACTGTACTAACCATTTGCAGCTGAACCTTGATAAACCACCGATGTCATCTTTTTTCAACGAAACAAAAAGTTCGATATACCTGATTTCACGCTCAACTATAACTCTCAAATTATCTCTCCATCAAAATCTTTTAAATATCTTGGTATTGACCTTTCATATAATTTATCCTGGGACGCTCACATTAACGCTCTAGCCTCTACACTCAATTACCGAGTACTCGGGTTCGATCCCGGCCGAGGACGACGAGGATTTTTCAGGAGGAAATCCTGAGATCACGCACTTCCTTCGGAAGGGAAGTAAAGCCGTTGGTCCCGTGTAGTCGTTTTCCGGCTGCACGTTAAAGAATCCTTGCGAGCCAAAATTTGCGGCCCCTATAACGCCGTCCTGAAATGACCATAGCAGTTGAAAAGGCCGTTAATACCAAACAAACCAAACCAACAAATCTACACTCAATTATCGCCTTGGTCTTTTTTCCCGTCTCCACTATCTCCCCCCCTATATCCTACTTTTACTTTATCATGCTTTAATCCAATCTTCGCTCCTATACGGCATCCAATTTTCTGGTTCTTCGTCCAAATTTAATGTTTTACCGCCTCCAAAAGTGGTTCTTACGGATATTGTTAAAACTTCGTAAACCCCATTCTGTATCACAATTTTAAAACCCCTTTGGAATAACACCTGTTTGCCAACTCTAAACCTTTAACCTGGTTATTTTTATATTCAAAGCTCTCAATAACCATCTAATCACCTCCATCCCCCACTCTTTTTTCACACCAGCTCCCCCCCGCCCTCCACAATATACGTCACCATAATTCCATTGCCCTACCCCTGATAACTCACCTCTATCATATCAGAAGTGTTACCACCTCGGGCCTTAAACTCTGGTCAAATTTATCTCCAGAAGTACGTTCTTCTCCGTCTATAGCAAGTTTTAAAGCAAGTTTTAATGAACTTTATAAGGAAGGTCCCATAACTCATCTCTGACTACTAAGCTCTCCTCTCCTCATCTTCTTTCTTCTTGTGTTTTTCTTTTCCGCCTTTCAGAACAACCCTTAAATTGTGTATCCATTTATTGTTTATACCACCCGCTCAGGGACCTACCTTGTCGGCTTCGGCCTTACAGGCCTTGGGTGGATGCTCTGTATCATTTTCGACATACTTAAATAAATAAATAAATAAATAAATAAATAATGCATTATTATGTCAACCTTAATTAATAAAAACTAAACTGTTTAAAAACATCAAATTCGGAATATGATGTTATATAAAATTTTAGAAAATTTTGATTTTATTTTAAATTTACATATCTGAAATATAATCAACATTATAAATTTAAAGGAAGTTTAATATTATAAAAGAAATATTCATTCATTTCTAAATATACTTCACTCCGCTTCCTTACAGCAAATAGTGAAACTTGTACAGTCATCAGATTATTAACCGCATTATAAGAATAAAGGAAGCGGAATTTTCATTTCTTTTTTAATTCGGAGATGTGTCAGTTTATTTATTTGGCAGATTATGTTTTCACTACAATTTTTAATTATGAGTAAATCAGCATAACTGATTTAAAATAATGCTTACTTACCTGCTTACTTAATTCAAACCCGATTATGTGTTAGTATCACGGGGACACCAGCCCTATGGAGGATCTCAAGCGCTTGCGATCATTCGCCATCAGGTGCATGTCTTTAATATTCAACAACTAGAACTCAGATTCCCCTTGCAGTTTAGCCATCTGGTGAATAACAAGAACTCTAAAAAATTTCTTTAAAAATAAAAGATGTAAAAAATTTTTTTAAAAACTATTAGAGTACAAATTCTCAGGGTCCAGGCGCTCAACTTTTGCTGCAAGAATGAAGGTATTTTACCTAATGAGCCAACAACTGGAGTAAAATTATTTTTCTTATGGTTTTAGTAATATAGTGACTTCCGTTAGAGAATTTGGAGATCATGTTTATCCAAACATAATTTAAAATTATAAAAATCAAAACTGGTTGTGTTAGATGGCTATCCTTTCTGCAAAAACTGATACTACCAATCTTAATAACCTATGCAGGATATAATACTACGCTTTCTGACTGAATTCAACTTTATATGAACGTTACAGGCTGTAACCAGAGTTCCTCAACTCTCTCAATTCATGAATTAAGTTTTATTTTAATTAAGACACAAGTAATTCAATACTGATACATATTCTAAATATTAAGGATTCAATGTCATGGTAGTAATGCAAAACAATGGTTGTACGACTTTCAAAGCGTTCAAATTTCAGTAAGACTTTATTTTTTGTAAATTTCATATTAGTAAAAATCTAAAGTACCCGCTTGTCATACATATGCAGCAAACCACTCATCCTGTTGTCATGAAAACCGATTGTTAAAACAAAATGGTGGACAGTGATGTCTCGACTAAAGTGGAAAAACGAATTATCATTAAATTTGTCCAAACGAAGGCATGAAAGCTTCTGAAATTCATCACAGACTTCAAAGGTAGTTCATCCAGTCATGTTTTTCTCGATCATCCGTCTTTGCTTGGTGCTAAAAGTTTGAAGGAGGGCGATAATCTACTGGCAATGGATCTCATAAAACAAGGCCAGCAACTGCTGTCAACGATGGCGTGATCATACGAACAAATGAGACTGGCGGATTCATGTCCGAGAATTGGCTTCAATACTGAACATCAGCACTGACAGTGGAGACCATCATTACGATGAGCTGAAATTCAACAAGATCTGTGCCAGATGCGTCCCTAAGCAACTCTCCGAGATCACAAAACCACCCGGGTGGAAATCTGTTCCATGCTGCTGCAGCAATATGACAGGGAAAGTGACAGCTTTCTAAGACGTGTTGTGACCACCGACCAGACATGGGTTCATCACCATACTCCTGAAAGCAAGCGTGCGAGGATGGAGGCGAGTCACTGATTCAGCCAAAAAATTTAAAATGATACCGTCGGCTACGAAAGTGATAGCGACTGCATTCTGGGACATTAATGGTCATTATTCATGTTGATTTTCTGGAAGAACGTCGAAACATAAATGCATCCTAGTACTGTGTCATATTGAGGACATCCGTAAAGCTAAACTAAGGAGAAAGCAACCAGGACTCCTTACCAGTGGTGTTTGTTTTATGCACGATAATGCCAGACCACACACAAACTGACACTGGACACACTGACGGAACTCAAATATGACGTCTTATTACTTCCTCCAGACAGACTGTATCTCTCCCCTTGCGATTACCACCGTTTTGGACCATTGAAAGAGTTCTTGGGAGGGCAGAGGTTCGGCTCCAATGAGGAAGTGAAAAACCTGTCCTGGCGTGGTTTCGAATCAGCCTGAAGATTTCTACAGAACGCTGGAAAAAATGTGTAGAGAAACAAGGAGAGTCCTTTGAGAAATAACATGTGAGTTTTTTTTTGTTCTTCCTGATTTAAAAAAAAATAAATCCAGGCCAAATTTGAACGCCCCTCGTATAATAAATGTTGTTATAATAAATGTTCAACCTTTGTTTTCGTTCAAATTTATGAACAATTTCTGTTTTTTGCCTTTTCTTTAAATACAAACACAACTACACTTTCACTGATCTCCTAAAAGGTTGGATCAATTGTAAAAACAGAAAGAATAAAATAGTGTGTACAATAAGAAAGTATCATTAAAGATAGGGGTTTCTATTTATTATTATAAAGTTGACTTTTATATTCAAAAATGGGGTCGGTTTTTTTTGGAATGGAATGCACATAAAATCCCTCACACAAAAGTACAATAATTCTTGCATTGAAAGTACTCCATCAGATTTGTATTTTAGAAATTGGCAATTGGTTCCCTTTAGGTGAGAAATCCTGTATATTAAACTGTGATAAGATGAAAGTCACATTTACTTTTAGAAATGATGCTGCCGTAAAAATAACTAACTTCTTAACAAGTTACAGTTATAATCAAAAATAGAAGTCTCTGCGAGTCTAGAATTTTTGAATTCCCTTAATTCTCCGGAATACCTTCACATAAATTATGTCTTAAAATCGGTACGTACCTCAATAATGGTCTTGCGAAACCTCAGTGCTCCGAAATTATGCTATGGTACCTGCTTGATCCAAATCTTTTCGATGCTTTTACAGAGTGATCAAAAATGAGTTTACCCAGTTATGTTTGAATAGCTTGAAAACAGTAAAAACAAACTTCCTGAGATGTTAAGGGAATGTACCTTTATTATTGGGCGATTAATGCATACAAGTTTATTATCAACAAGACGAACCTAGAGCTGACAGAGCCCGATTCTCAATGGAGCGAGTGTAATTTGTTTTTGAGGATAGAGTAATTTCGAAGGAAATTTAGCCATCTCGTTCACCGGATCGGGCTTTTTTTATGAATTGGGATCCAATATGTCCATCCAGTGCCTGTATGGCCAGAGGCCGAGGAGTTGGGTCCCTGGATGGATCTGGATTCACGACTGCTGTATAATGGTCGCAGCAGCCGGGGGAAGGGGTGAAGATTGTCTATCACTGATGGTCGCCCATCCAGTGACTAGCCGTGCCTAATGTAGCTTAACTTCACAGAAGTTGTGGTTAGCGAAAGCCCACCAGGCCACGACTTCCCTGGATTATTTCCTATCAAGCTATTTATTTAAAAGTTCAGGCATATGCTATCAAACCACACGTTCTAGACGAACTATGCAAACATTCGCTTGGAAATCCACACCATTTCGGAAGACAAGGTGCAGCGCGTTTCCAAAAAGAAATTAAGCAACCCGAGGAAAGTATAGGAAAGTAGCGGAAGCCTTGATTTCATCTATTTTTTTATTCTTTCATCTGCACATTTTAATCCCCCATTTTTTAAATAAAAAATTGATTTTCTCGAACCCCGTATTTAGAAAATATAAAAGAATCCTACCTTCTTTCCTTTCTCATTATTTTCGATCGAATGATATATCACACCCTATATGTTGCCATAAAATTCTAAAGACCAAGTGATTGCCACTCCCACAATTCCGACCCTATTGGAAAAATTTGGCCCAAACTTTACAGTGATGTTTATCTTGCTTAGAGGAACCGGCCTAGCTAATTTCACTCCTTTATATATATAAATACGCGTAGACCTTTTGGTCCCCTCTAATTTCCGCCCCCGAAACTCCGACCCCATTGGGCCAATGAAAACCAAACTAAATAGTGAAGGTGCACATACCCATAGTAAGCTACATTCCGAATCTCAACATTCTACCTCAAAAAATTCGGAGATTATAAAGGGGCCGGACAGACAGACGGACATTGTGAAAACAATAAGTAGCTCTATTCTTCCGCTACTTAATAATATGTGGCGAAGCAGAAGAACGGGGGCCACATTGAACAATTACTCTAGGCTCAATCAGTGTCGCATTGATTAAAGAATATCCACTGTAAATTTAACTCGGAATGTTTAATGGTTTTCATTTTATAAACAGGGCATGTCAAAATGATGGACTCGATTTCAGAAGTTTACTTTGTGAAATCTAATGAACATGTGGTTTTCTGAGGCATGTGCTACGAAAGGTAAACGTTCAAAGTTTACTTTAGACACATCGCGTCACATCACTAATGCCGTTGAACACTAATCGTTGTTTACATAATTGTCAAACACGAGGAACGATCTTCCTTCTCCTCTCAACGCCATTTTCTTTAACCGCTCGCTGCTGACCCTTAGTTTCAGTGCGTGGAAACTGACTGTGAAACATCACAGAATAAATGTCTGAAACCAGGCCTATAATTTTGCCTTGCCCAGTATACAGGGTGTTTCTAAATGGAAAGACAATAACTACCTACCGAGATCCTCTGCATGATGACAGACTTAAAGTTCCTTATGCACAATGTTCAAAACTCAAATCTTTAGGGTTTAATCATCACGCGAAGTTTGCTGAAAACCTGGCTAAAACGTCAATTAATCTCGACAAGTAGCCCAGTTCATTATTTTGATAAGTGGAATAGATTGAAATGCTTTTTGATTAGGACATTGTAATGGTCTGGGGAATGTTTTCCTGGCTTACTCAGGGTACGCTGATACCTGTAGAAGAACGCCTTAATGGTCAGGGATTCTTGAACATTGTTGGCACCACGTTCATCCCTTCATGGCTACTGTGTCTCCCCCATCGTGAACAATGTATTGTTTTAAAACATAAGCATTTTTGTGACGTCGTAGAGTAGTACTCAAATTCAACAAGAAAAACAGGCCGGGCATTGAAAAGTCACATGACCAAAATAGATCGAGCAACAATCCAATCTTCATTGTTTCCAACAAACGAAAAAACACTTATTGTTGAAATGCAAAGTAGAGACAATGAAGGTTGGATTATTGCTCGATCTAATTTGGTCATGCGACTCTTTTAGTTCCCCCGCCCTTCTTTTTCGTTGGCTACGGCACTACTTATTAACAAAGCACTACACTGTATTATAAAACTTCCTCGCCCCTTTGAATTTAATGAACTGCTGGAGTTCAGTTTTTTACACTTCCAATTTTGAGTTTTTTTACACAGTTTGCTTCGATTGATGCATGGATTAAGGCTAGGTACTTATTGCCCTTTCATTTAGAAACACCCTGTATATATCTTTGGGTGAACTGACTTTTTTATCACACAGCATTATAAGTGGTTATATAAGAGGTTTATCCGTCGAAATCTGTTAATCTATAATGACTGTAACTTTCGAATTTAAAAGACCCAATTCCCGAGAAGAGTACCCTTTGCTTTAACTATTAGCAGAATCAAGGGGGATTAATCTGTGATGTCTTACGTTTCGCACGGTGGCAATTCGAGAGTCGACCTCAGGAATAAATTATACATTTTGAACATTTATATCACAAATTTCCTCATGACAAAATTAAGCTGTTTCCTGCGAGATCACAAGTTATATATAAAATTAAAAAAACATAGAATTTGTCAAGTTTAAAGCTGTTATTTGCTTTTTAGCTTTCAAAGCTTACGTTTTAAATTTCGTTGACACGACGGATATCATAAACGTCAAAGTGAGTTTTATAATTAGTGAGCTAATGAAATTATATGCAATTATCGTAAATATGTTTCATATTTAGACAAAAGTTTAAATTTTCATTAATTTCTCTGTATCAGTGACTCACGTGTATGAAAAGTTAATGATGATTAATCCTTCATCCTTCATTATTTGACAAAGAAAGTAGGAAGTTATTCAGAAAATACTAAAAAGCTTTCTTACATCCTTAAATTAATAGAATATGAAATATTTATAGATAAGCGCTGATTTCATAATGAAAAGTAACATGTATTCTTTTTATCTAAAAATATTGATATTTTCTTTGGAGCTTTGGCAATGTTTTTGCTCACATTCAGGTAAGGAATTCAGATAAACTCGGCACAAAATTGATACGTGGACAATTATAAATTTCTGTGGAAACTCAAACTCAGCAATAAGGTAAGATGGGTACGAATGGGATATGGGGTCGATCGGTGAAATGGCATTAAGTGAAAAAATACTGCAAAATTTGCTTTCATTTTCGGTCGATACATTAGAAATTTTCAGTTTTCATTATCCCTATGTGTTAACTTACATATTTTTATTCTCCTATTGTGAAATTGGAAACAATTTTAGTTTTTGAGGTTGTGGTTAAGGAAACAGGTAAAATGGAGGTTACTTTTCTGAAAAATAAAAGTGTATAGTTGGAAATTCTACTCTCCATGTGCGGAAGATCCACACAACAAATGTTCTTTTGTATTTAATATATCTGGCTATATTTGAAATATGCTTGGCAAAATATAATATTCAGTAATTATGTTTTTGTGACTGACTACAGTAACTCTCAGAAGATGTTCAGTATATTCGTTTATTTCTATTCAGTAAAGAAGTAAAGCGTTTTTCAAATATTCGGTAATTCAAAATACTTGTTCAAATACGACCCATTCGTCGTCTATATAAGGGAAGAAATGCATGCTGTAATTTAATGTTTTCTGAAACTATTTAATAGACGAGAAAAATTTAAAAAAATCTGTTTTGTCTCATTCGTTTGAACTGACCCTCTCGGGTTGATAACAAAGACTTTGTCGGAGTCTCTTTGATTTTATTAATTAATTGGATCCAATAC
Source organism: Rhysida immarginata (assembly GCA_023313115.1). Classification (NCBI taxonomy): domain Eukaryota; kingdom Metazoa; phylum Arthropoda; class Chilopoda; order Scolopendromorpha; family Scolopendridae; genus Rhysida; species Rhysida immarginata. Next base: position 32,912 of record JAHWFO010107034.1, read on the forward strand.
GTCCATCCAGGGCCTGTATGGCCAGAGGCCGAAGAGTTTGGTCCCTGGATGGACCTGGATTCACGACTGCTGTATGATGGTCACAGCAGCCGGGGGGTGGGGGGGGGGGGTAAAGATTGTCTATCACGAATGGTCACCCATCCAGTGACGAGCCGTGCCTTATGTAGCTTAACTTCACAGAAGTTGTGTTCAGTGAAAGAACAACAGGCCACAGCCACGGCCTCCCCCCATTTATTTAAAGTTAACAATTCTCTTACACGTCTTAAAGTTAATGTTAGGTTACATTTCGTAATAAACAAATACTTAAAAAAGTTAATATATAATGAACTTCAATATCCGAATTTATAATGACACTAGCAGAGGACCCGGCGTTGCCCGGAATAATTACGCACGCTTGTAGGTAAACAGAACAACCTCAAAAAGCTAAATTAAGCCTCCAAATTGGTTAAATAATAACTCAATCACTATAATTAAGAGCGAAGGGACTATCCGTTCTAAGAAAAATCCGAAAGACAGGAATTTACCTCTTCACTGAAAAAATCCATTCTAGTGATATACTGGGACTTGATTTACCGAAAAAACTTTTTTTAAAGGATCACAAGGGATGCCCTGCCAATATATCGATTTTTTCGATCAATAATTAGTATTTTTTAGAAATCTGAAGTAGACAGTGACCTTCCTCATGCTTTGAAGGTCATGTATGCGAAATTTTATCAAGATCGGAATAAAACTATAAATTTGTATAAAAAACAAACAAACAAACAAAGCCACAAACAAACAAACATCCTTCTGTATATATATATAGATGATTACTAAGTTTTAGATCTTTTATATCTATTAACAATCGGAGATCTGCGACACAAATCCTATAATACATATAATATTAACAATCAGGGGTTTGATACCCTCTTTTTTTGAAATAGTTATACTTGGTAATAGTCAATATTCTAAAGAGATAACAGTCTCCTACTGAGATCGTTAATGATCAGTTATACTCAACAATACTAACACAATATTGTATATATGCTAATACACAATGAATTCATCGTTTCACAGTCCTCAGTACTCAAAACAGTTATATAAATCTACCAGGATTAATACTTATGAACATTGCTTTAGTATGGTACAACAGGATCACCGTTCATCAGTGCATAGCCCTCTTAATTGTATTAATAAGAAACAACATTATTACGCTCTAATATGCCATCAGTCCTAATATTAATATACAGTGTGGTGCAAATAAAAGTAGCCTCGCATGGTTTCTCTGCAATCCATGCGAGGCTTCTTTTATTTCCACCACTCTGTATTATATTATACCCTTCGGTTAAACTTGTTACTATGTACGACTTTAAAAGAACTATTCTCTAAATCAATGATATCGTGAACTCAATAAACAGTGTTGGCAATGCTTTAATACACTTTAATCGAGAATAACAATTTAATTTTGATCTAGCACTTAACTTACACTTCACTGTTGTCCTGAAAATTATGTCCCCTTACACTCTTTATATTCACAATGCACCCAAGCTTGTCTGCCAGCTTTTTGAGCCACCTTTCTCTCATGCTGGTTAATCGGTCACTGAGGCTCGCACCATGTTTCTTCTGAAGATACGAATTACAATCATCTCCAAATATTGCAGGTGGTTAGAACAAGTATGTAATTTATTATGCAAAACAATACACAATACTACCCGAGTCAGATCGTGTGAATCCAAAATGGTCTCCAGAGTTCCAATCTACTTTTGACATGGTGAATTCCATTATTGAGATCTATATCATCATAGAACTTGTTTCCACAAAATTGGCTTTGCATATATTTTTTAGTTGCAAATACACTACCACCACAACCAGGAGCCTTAATCCTCTTTGTGGTCTTAAAAACACAACTGCTACATGGCTATGGCAAGTATTCCATCGATTCTCCTCTCCTTTTTTTCTTCTTTCCTCTTCAAGAATGGATAAAAAGAACTCTTGTATATCAATTTCATTATAGCAATCCCAACTTTGTTTTATGTTCACAGCAATCTTATTTTGCCACGCAGTGTTAGCGGGTATTAAGTGTAAGTTTAGTTCTGTGTTGTAGTTGCTGAAAATTAATAAGGTAGTTTATATTTATGCTCTACAAGAAGCGAACCCACCCGATTGTATAATCGGGAAATAACTCATTGTTACATTTTTGACACACATTGTATGATCTTCTCTTTGTTGTGACATAGTCCACCGTCGCTGATATTATATGCAGGGTGTAAATTATATCCTTCAAAAAAATACACTACGACGTCGACGAAATTCAGGCGATTTGCACTTCAGGTCGCAAAACGCAACCAACGTCGTAAATTGAACCTCAAACTAAGCTCAAACTGCTGCCCCCAAAAGATTACTTGTGCACTAAAAAATTTTGAATATTTGAAATTCTGACTTCGGATTCTTAAATACCATCAAAAAATAGAATAGGAATGTCTTCAGACCCACTCTCTATCTCTTTGTCTTCCTCGATAAAACTGGGTTCAAAACTTAAAAAGTTCCACACTTTCAGAGGCTCTATCTCCTATACGGTTGGATCAACTGAAAAAACACCAATAATAAAACATTTCTCTAATATTGTGTACAATCTGAATTTACCATTAAAAAGATGGGTTCTTATTTAAGATTTCAACGTTTTCTTCTCTCCGTGCCCCTCTCACAAGGGGGGAGGGTAATTTTTAACTAATGAATTTCCCCCGGGAAATAATTCACTTTTGATTTTGGACATTTTTTCGTACAATGCTTAGTTTCCGAGATATTCAGTTGTCTCAAGATAAATGCCTCATCTTGTATAATAAAAATCGTACCTTCCCGTCTTCGCCGATATTGTCAAGGCAAAACGAAGACGGGAAACAAAGTTGTTTCTGCTTAAAAAGTGTATTCTGAAAGATTAGGACCCACAATATCAAGGTTGTCGAATACGCCATGCAACCAATGCGCCAAAGTAGCATTGCAAAAATTTAAGTAATTTTTTTTATATCACAATGGTGTTGTGCCCGGTGCAACCGAGCAGAAGCAATAAGCAATATTAAACACCCATAGCTAATATAGAAAAGTTACTTGCATATCCAGGATCTGCCTTTGCACAGCAATTCTGCAAATTGCCATTGAATCTGGGTATTACATTTTGAAATTACATTTAAATCCAGGCCTAGCTTGAACATTGAATGTGCGTTCGCCCGACCATTAATTGAAGTGCTGCAAATTCCACTCATTTCCCTTGCCAGGGCAATTTTGCCTTCCAGTCGAAGAGTTGGTAGCTTTTTACCCAGCAAAGAAGATTTACCGGTTTCGCCAGGACCATCCAAGAAGAAAGTCTACTTTCTGGCGTCTCATTGCATGCCGCATTTAATATGTGAATTTACACAATCAGCTGTTATGCATTTAAGAGCGATATTTGATCCACCAACTCTTGAAATCTTCCCGAAGATTTGAATCCTGAAACGCTTCTGCTCCTTGATCAGCGAACTGATGCCATTGAGGCATCCCTGAACAAACCTTGAGTCCGCGTTCATTGTTCGTCAGATATTGGTCCAAATCTCTTAATGTGAGATAGAGCACTCGAAGATTAGTTGCTTCTGAATTGAATTGATGCTGATGGTCTTCTGACAACGCGTCTGGACAATTATTCTATATTCACTTGGGTTCCTGGGGACTTACAGTATGTCAGAAGGACTGCAAACAGATGTCTGAGTTGTCAAATCTGGAAAGCAATTGCTTCACGCATCGCATGCAATGATGTCATTCTCCATCGTTCTTTAGCAGCCTTAGAGCTTTTGCAGCCTCCTGGAAAGTATCTTGCCATACAAAAACAACGCTTCGAAGATCTTCAAATCTTTTTGGACCAGATACATAGCATAGCAATCGATGCTATCGACTTACATACTCCGTTGGATTCGCATAGGCTTCTTCGGAGAATGCCTAAAATTTTCGCTTCGTCGTTGCTATTACCCTATTCATTAAGAATCGTTAACTACACTGTTTAGTAATTGTTATTACATGCATCAAACACTTATCCAGCTACCTTTCGAATCTCCCACACGCAGAATTGAATTAGATAATTGGTGTTATATTGCTAAAAACAAAGGAGATTTTTAACTGTTTTCTTTTGTCGCGTCATTTACTTTTGTTAACATTAAAGCTCGTCATACGGCGGGTACCGCAACAGTGGAGTCTGTAAATTTGATTTTAATTTAACGCAAGTAATTTTTAGGGTTTTAGCATCATCTAAAATCCTATTAACGACGGTACAGATGTATGTAACATGTATGTCACACGCCTTAACTTTTGAAAGGATTGACCTAGAGGCTTGAAATTTTCTACATACGTAGGCCCTATACAGAGGACAGTGCGAAAAATATAGCGAATCCTCTTGGGTGGACCAAATCATGTGTTTTTGTGGTTTCCCCAACTGACTGACTTTCAAGTCTATGGAGTTTTGATTGCTTTGGAGCAATTTGTGACATCAGAACTTGACTGTTTGACGTCAGAATTTAAAGAACTCTATATGAAGTATACCGAATCCTCCCACTACTGCTCGTAATATTTTGATGCCTTAACTTTTGTAAGGATTGACCTAGAGGCTTGAAATTTTCTACAAACGTAGGCCCTATACAGAGGACAGTGCGAAAAATATAGCGAATCCTCTTGGGTGGCCCTCAGGAGTTCCTTGGTTACTTTTCTATCTTTTGAAAAAAAGAGGGAAAAAATCCTGAAATTTCGTAAATTTGTAGTGCGGTTCTAAAAAAAAAAATAAAACCAATATACAAGAAAAGTGATATAAGCCTCTAGGGCCCCGCCGGAGGTCCCGAGGTCTCAAATACAATTGAAGCTATAACATTTGAACGGAACGACCTAGGAACCTGAAATTTTGTATATTTATAGTGTGGTACAAAAAATATAGCAAATATACAAGAAATGTGATGTAGGCCTATGGGGACCGCCAGAAAACCCCGAGGCCTCAAATACAAATCAAGTTATAACTTTTGAACGGAAAGGTCTGGAAACCTGAAATTTTGTATATTTTTAGTTTTGTACTAAAAATATAGCCAATATAGAAGGAAGCTGAAATAAGCATCTAGAAACCCGCCAGGGGTCTCGCGGCACCAAATACAATTGAAGCTATAACATTTGAACGGAAAGCCCTAGGAACCAGAAATTTTGTATATTCTTAGTAAGGTTCTAAGAAGATGTTGCAAATATGCAAAAAAAGTAATATAGGCCCCAGCAGAGCCCCATAGGCCCTAAACACAAGCAAATGAAAAGGTCTAGAAATCTAAAATTTTGTTTACATATAGAAAATTACTTAAAAATTTTAGCTAATATACACAAAAAACTGGTATAAGCTCTTGGGTCTCGACAGGGGCCCTGAGCTTCCAGTCACAAATCAAGCTATAACTTTTGATCCGGAAGTCCAGAAATCTGAGTTCTTGCATATTTATGGGGTGTTACTTAAAATTTTAGGTCTTATACGTTAAAACTTATATAGTTCTCTAGGGCCCTAAACACAAACAGAGCTATATTATTTGAACGAAAAGGCTTAGAAATCTGATAATTTGAATATTTATAGTAGTTTACTAAAAAATTTAGCTAATATACACGAAAAACTGGTATAAAGCTCTTAGGTCTCGACAAGGGCCCTGAAGCCCAAATCACAACTAAGCTCTGACATTTGAATAATAAAACTTGAAGTTTTATAGGGCGTTACTTAAAAAGTATAGACAATATGCAAGGAGACTGGCCTAGGCCTCGGGGCCCTTGGCGGCCTCAAATACAACTGAAGCTATAAAATTTGAACGAAAAAACCTACGGTCCTGAAGTATTGTTTAATGATAGTGTGGCATTTAAAAATTTAGCTAATCTGTATTAAAAATTATATAAATCTCTTGGCAGGACCCTTGCGGCCTTAATCTCAAATCAAGCTATAAATTTTAAACCAGAAGTCCAGAAACCTGAAATGTTTTATATTTATAATGTGTTGCTTAAAATTTTGCTATTGCACACTAAAATTGATATAGTGCTCTAATACCTCATCCGCACTAGCATTTCCAAACTAGTTTAGATTGCCGAACTAGTTCCGATTTTCAAGTGCGTACACAACTGGTTTAAACGAAACCGGTTTCAGACGTTAGAAACTGTCTCAGATTAAGCGAGTTTCCCAAACCTTCTTGAGGCAGTTTAACTAGCTTCGCGCGTGGAATTGTGGGATCCCAGAATTCCGGGCGCTGATACGATGCTCTTTTTTTTTTTGGATCTCCTTGCCTTGTGGCCTTGCTTCTCTCTCTTGCTCGTCGAGGCCTTCGAGTTTAACAAGGCCTCCCCTGAGCATGCTGCTCCGTTTCAATGCTAAAATGCGTGCGAGAGCGATTTCCCCAATCTGCCGCCAGAAGTCCTTCTTTCACGTGTAGCATTTTTTTACATAGTAAATAATTTATTTTAAAAATATTTACATAGCTGTATTTTTTATTAATTTATTTTTTATATATGAAATAATGAATTTTAAATTGCCATCTGATGGGAACGATGAAAACGTCGAAAGATTTTAACTTTATTCAGCTGTATAGCATTTTTTGACACAGTAGTACTTTATTAAAAAAAAATTACATAACATTTTTTTATTAAGTAGCGGAAGAATAGAGCTACTTATTGTTTCACGAAGTCCGTCCGTCCGTCCCCTTCATAATTTCCGCATTTCTTGAGGTAGAACAGCGAGGAAGAAGGTTAAAATTTGGAATGTAGCTTACTGTGCACCTTTACTATTTAGTTTGGTTTTGAATGGCCCACTGGGGTCGGAGTTTTGGGGGTTGAAATTAGAGGGGACCAAAAGGTCTACGCATATTTGTCCATATAAAGGAATGAAATTCGGTATGCCAGTTCCTCTAAGCAAGATCAACATTACTTTAAAGTTTGGGCCGAATTGTCCCAATAGGGTCGGAGTTATGGGAGTGGTCTTTAAAACTATGGCAACATATGAAGTGTCATATATCAATTCTTCGAAAATGATGAGAAAGGAAAGAAGATATGATTCTTCTATATTTTCTAAATACAAGGTTCGAGAAACTCAATTTTTGATTTTAAAAAATTGGGGGGGGGGGTTAAAAGTGCAGATGAAGGAATAAATAAAATAGATGAACTCAGGGCTTCCGCTACTTTCCTATACCTTCCTCGGGAGGCTTAACTTCTTGTTTATTTTTGAATTTATCATGGTTACAAAAGCACATATAATACAATTGCAATAGCTGGCTTTCTGCTTGTTTATAGAAAAAGAAGGACACCTAGTGATGAAATTTCGAAATCGCTCACGCTCGGGAATTAAATGCTTGTTTGCTCGTTTCAACACCATGAGGCATTGAGCACATGTTTTTAACTCGTTTGAACTATTTCAAGTGCGGAAGCATATTTAGCTCTCCAAACTAGTTTAATCTAAAACTGTTTTCAAATAACATCTAAACTAGTTTACTTCAAGCTAGTTCAGGTAGTGCGGATGAAGTATTAGGCCTCGTCAGGGGCCACGAGGCTCCAAATGCAAATCAATCTGTAACTTTTATACGAAAAGGCCTAAGAATCTAAAATTTTGTATTTGTGCTCCTCCACTTATTATAGCAACGCGCCGCTATTGGTCGTAACATTTTGATGCTAAAACCCTTTTATCGTTGGATAACGATGCCTTAACTAATTTTTTTTTATTATGGCCTATTGTAGCAGAAACTTTGCCTTGCATGAGATATTATTATTGGTCCGCGCATATTATTGGTTCGCGCATATTGTTGCTCATGCATTGTCGCATCATGACGGACGGATCAAGAAAAATATAAATATAATGATGATGCTATAACAAGAATCCGTTTTAATGTTTTAATTGCGGAGAGCAACGTTGCTGTCAATTAGCGTGAATCAGGTGTTGCTGAATTGTAATAATGCCCTCCGGGGTTTGAACACATTGTTGTAGTCCTTTTTCTCGGAGGAGATGCAAAAGTTCGTTTCTCGTCATCACGCCCAAAAAGATCGATGAGCGGCATTTTTTGGAAGTCAGGCACTGGAGCCCGCGTAAAGAAATAATATTAAATGCCTTAATTCTTACATCTCTTTTTTTGAGGCTATAAGATTTGGAGGTCCCATTTGGAGGCGGATAAGACCTTGTCAGCTTATTTTTGCAGCTTAATCCTAAAGATCGCATAACTGAACTGATTTTTCTTTTTTTTTAAAAAAAAAAACAGAATGTAGTCTGCTATTGCGTGACCACCGAAGGCCTCTACGATGAAACGTAATACATTGTTACATCATCGTAGACAGTGCATTGTTATTCGTATTTCAATCATTAATAAGCCCTGAATTAGCACTATCTATGATAATGTAACAATGTATTAAACTTCAATGCGCAGGCCTTCTCTCTTGGTGGTTACGGCTATTGCCGTTGTTGTGTGCATGATGTAGTGTACACCGAGGTTCTTGCTACAGTTATTAGCAACGAAGGACTAGATATTGTAGAGAGATTGATATTTTAAATGTAAAGATAGCTTTAATAACGAGAGAAGCTCCGAAGATTTGTTGCAAAATGTTACTTTATGGTTTATGAGAGTTAGTAATTGCCTGTTTTTCGTCAACCGTCTCCAAGCTGTGTTAATTGGAACGACAGCCCAGGGAACAGTATTCTCTGGCTACATAGATTGTAGCCGGTGCGAAACCCAGTCCTTTATTCCTGATTGCATCCGTGTGTTCGTAATACACGTTGTCCGGAGCATCGAATTCGTAATAACGTCCTATTGCATAATTGTTTTGCATATCTGTTTGTTCGTCCAAGATAAGAAGTTGTGTTGCGTGCATTCGCATCATCAGTGGTATTGTTCTGAACAGAAGAAACGGGATTTCCATTTGGTGAGAGCTTTTATTCCTTTATCAAGCCACATCTCCCTGTTGGGTAGCCGATTGTGTTGTGTATCACTCACCTCTTTCGAATGGTTAAAAGCCCGATGAACGTGTCTCTTCCACGACGGTAGTGCGTAGCTTAATTCTATGCCTAGGAGAGCTGGTGTTGTGATGTGTTTCGCTATGGCAGAAACATGCGTGCGCACAAGAATCGCCTCAACCGCTCAACATATGTTGAAAGAATGTTCTGCACTCGCTCAAGCAACTAAAGAGCAGTGTAACTGAGTGTTCTTTGACGCTAAGATGTAGTAGCTCTGGCTACAGTAATGGTACTATGTCCTGTAAAGCCAAAAATATGTAAAGCTGAGCTTTCACGGCGCAGGTCAGGCTTAAATGTGTCCTATATACTACGAGCTACGGAGTGGGAAGTCCTGGAATACGTAACCTTCTGAGGGTCCCGTTGGCTAGCGGCTCAGTAGCAGCTCTATCCTTATCTCTACCTCGACGTTTGAAGAAAACCTTAAGGTGTTACGTAGGGTGTTCTCAGGTTTCGGAGGAAGGGGCTGATTATTAAGCCGGCGAAATATCAATTCTGCCTCTCAAGCGTCAAATACCTAGGCCTGCTGAAGATGCATGTCCTGACCCAGGGAATGTCGCTGCAATACAAAAGCTGAGAACCTTCTCCCCTGCAACGTCCGTGATGTCAGAGGTGTCGTCGGATCACTGATTTTTTACCACCCATTTATCCGGAACCTGTCGGAGATTCTCCTCGCCATTACTGACCTGACAATAAAGGAGTCAAATTGGTATGGAAGCCGGAGCGCTAAGCAGCCCTCGTTCGGATTAAAGATATACTGTACTGGGCCCCAGTGCTTGTTACCCCGGATTTTCACAAGCGTTTTGTGTTGGCCACCGATGCCCCCGCAGGTGCGATTGGCGCGGTATTACAACCGGAGGTAGCCGGCGCTTTGCACCCCTTCGCGTATTTCAGTCAAAAGCTGAAGGGGGCTCAGCTAAACTATGGGGTAGTGGAGGTGGTGGCGCTGACCATCGTCCGTGCTACTACTCACTTCCGGCACATCATGATGGGTCATAATTGCTGACCATAAGCCGCTGGTCTTCATCAATGAGATGAAGGAGTCCAACCAAAGAGTGTTACGTCATGTGGGCGCTTCAGTTGGAGGAATTCCAGCTGGCTTATGAGCATGTGCTGGGGTAACTAAATGTGGTGTCAGACGTTTTATCTGTGCAGTGCGACTACGTCATTGTGATGCGAGACAGCGGGCCGTGGGTTAAAGAGATACTGGAGTCCTAACATCATGATATTTGATTCAGAAACTTAGGATTAGTGTGGACAATAATGGCAGTTGCCAGCAAGATGGGGAAATATATCGTGTGGTTGACGGGGTGATAATGTGGTGCCACAAAAGAAAACCATAACTAATTTGTATCCTTGTTTTATATTGATTTTCAAAAAGTGAAGATAAGTTTCGGAGTCCGTGTACATCTTGCAGCAGCTTGACGAAGCCAGATAAAAAAAGCGAAAACCATTTGTGAGTATTTACAAGGCCTCCAAATAAATATATACATTAGCAATATAAAGACTTTAAATTATACATTAACATACTGAGGTTAAATATCTAAACTGTACCGTTTACATCAATGATAGCCAAACGTTTTCTTCATTTCTTAGCAGATCCAAATATTAATGAATTCATTCAGCAAGGAAATTAATTTTATATTTCGATTTTGTCAGCCTTAACATTATTTATAAAATCAGCAAACATTTTCGATAATATCCGATAATTTTCAAACAATATTTCATTTATTTTAGATCAGAAATGCGGATATCCAGGGAAACCAGCAAAGGGAATACTCAGAAATGAGAAATCCTTGTATGACATTGGGTGGAAAGAAACATTTTCCTGTAATGAAGGATATCAGCTAATAGGTTCTCGTACAATCGAATGCCTAGAAACCGGAAAATGGAATAATCAGCCGCCAAGTTGTTGTAAGCTTTATTAACCTAATCTATTTTCCATTTAATTTTTTATTATTCAAATTTACTCGTTATCAATTATTAAACCTGCTTACTTAACTCCATGAAAAATATATCGAATGAAAAACTCATGTTTACAGTAGAAGATGTTGCATTCAAGCGAATGGCTAATCAGTACAGTACATCCAATGGATACGAAGCTTCTTTAGCAGTAGATGGCATCAATACCACTTGTGCCATATCAAAACTCAGAACAGCTTCCCCGAATTATTGGGAAGTCAGATTCCAAAAGGCTTATGAAATTTTTGAAATAATAATTAACGCAAGATTGGGTAAGTATTAGGGCTATACAATTCTATTTTTACTTTCACCTGTTATCCACAGATAAATTTCAGGAAGTTGTGATTATACAAATAAATTTTCTACTAACAACACCGCAGCCATTGTAAACAGAGGGAATACAAGGCCAAAAGTATTTGGACCCTCCCCTCATATGAAAACCATGCGGGTAATATCATATTGGATGAAGTTTTGTTGCAATGACTGTTGCAAAGTCTATGGACAAGTGCCGTACATCCCTATAGCGAGACTTTGCATCTTGGCCTCTTACGAACCCAGTAACTGAAAACGACTAATGGGAGTTGACTTGTGCATCTGTATGCGACGAATCAATGGATTTCTTATACATGAAAATTGAAGAAGTTCATCACGGGAGTTGAAACCACTATAAAACTACGGGTGTCTGGTTACTTTTGGCAGGGCAGTGTGCACTCATAATTCCATAAAAAGGCATGTCTTTCCAATTAAGCCAATATGGCGGTTAAAATTAATCATTTTGGCCGGTTCGAAGAACTAAAATGATTAGCCTTAATTGCATTTTGGCTGTGTTTTCGAATAGATAAGACATGCGTGACTATAATTACTTTTTTTTTACTTTCCGATGATCTATCCGAACCTGAATCAAAATCAAAAAAATTCGTAAAAAATTTTGGTGACGAAAAGACCTAATTCGCGAATACAGTAATGATCCTTTTAATAAAAATCGTTCAAGTTATGCGGTGCTAAGCATTCTCAGATGGTTTGATATTGTCATTTTGGAAACGATTTCCTAGTATTTCAGAATTGTTCAACCGAAATCTTTGTGAACGTAAGCTAAGACTGATATAATTATTTAATTAATTACATTCAAGTCTCTGTTTATGCGGTAGATAACCCCTACAGCAAATAAAAAAACTCCATATTAAACAAAAAATTAGACATACGTTCCATAATTTTCCTAATGTAGCCTAAAACTAAAGAAATTAGATAAAATTACCCTAAAAATCAAGAATTCCTAACGGTTTTCTTCAAAATTATGAATGAAATTGTGATGAAAGTTAAAATAAATTTCTATTCTAACGTTATTCATTTGGTTGTACTGAAACGTAAAAATTATTTTTGAATTTGATCTTCAGAAATATTATCGGTCTGTTACATTGTTCGACACCGTATCGGCATAAATCTTTCATCACTAGTAGAGACATTCTTCATATGAGAACTAAAATATAGAATTATTTATTTCTCGTTTTGCATTGCGTATTTGTTTTTCTGTTTAGCGATGATAACTTTATTATTTTCTAATTTTAAAGCGTGTTTCAAATTTGTCATTATTTAGAAAATGATTTTCTAATTTTTTGGAAAAGTTTTATCTAAATTATTCCAAATTCCGTTGAAACTCCGATTTTGCATGATACGGACACTGCTTTATTGTGATATGTAAAAGTGAGAAGCAGAAGCGGATACAAAAGATAAATATGATTTTTAATAGCCATGAAAAGTTTACAAGAACTGATCATATGGATTAATTTAATTTATTTGTTTGTATTGAAATACATGTTTCAAATCGAACATAAAAATTACATTCAACAAACTTAGGGATGCATATTTCTTCAGAAAAAAAAATCGTAATTGTCTTTATCAAGTGGGTTGAGAAAAAAAATCTTGTTGATTACTATTCCTTGAAAAAAAATAATAGAACATAGAAAATTCTGGAAAAAAGTAACGGAACACCCTATTATCGTAAATACGTGTGCTTATTTAAAGTGTTTTTAAATTGGATGTGTACAAAGATATATCAATCTTATAATCTGTGTTCTTTGTTCGTTATGTTCAGTATACTGTATACCACAAGTACAGTATACTGTACAGTAATCATGATATCACGACATGAATATAGTGAAGATGTGAAAAAACGTATTTTGACACTACTAAATGAAAGAAAAAACATAGAGAGACTTTGCAGCAGTGATAGGATATAGTGTTTCTACAGTATATGGAGTGTGAGAAAAATTCTAAGAAACTAACTCCATGAAAATCAACATAGGAGTGGGCGTCGTAAAAAGACAACACCACGTCAAGACAAGGAACTGCGAAAAATCTGCCTTAAAATGAGAAGAATTTCATCCAGACAGTTGAATTCGGAGTGGGAAAAGCATCATGTAAATGTCTGTGATCACACTGTTCGGAATAGGTAGCCAAAATGGGTTTCAAGTTCTGCAAATATAAAACAAAACCTATGATGACAAAGAAATACCAAAAGCAACGCTTGAGATGAGCCAAAAAATATGTAAAATGTACTATAAACGATTGGAAAAAAGTGGTGTTTTCTGATGAAAGTCGAATCTGTATCGGTTGCGGTGATGATGCTGGAACGTTCGTTTGGCGGCATGCTCACAAAAAATTTCGCCAAGACTGAAATCCGTTAAATTCCTTGATTACGTCATAATTTGAGGTTGCAATTGTTGTAAAGGAGCTATAAAATTGTATGTGCTTAAAGGCACTGTTAATTGAAAAGTATACAAAGAAGTTTTGGAGCACTTTCTTATTCCCAGCATTGAGCAGCACTTCGGCGATGTGGAAGAGATGGAACAAGAGATGTCAGGAGTTTCTTGGACTACCGACATAAGACCAACATAAGACCAATAGAGAAAACTGGGAAAAACTTAAGTCTTCAGTAAATGATTTCAAACCAACAACAAAGAATGAATTAAAAAATGGGACAACATATTGCGGATCGCCTTAAAGCTGTAAGTAGATAACTTCCTTAAATAGGCGCATATTAATGAGGTGGGCGTGGCCTATTCCAGCCAATCACCGTGCAGTATTCGCCCCACGTGACCCCCCACCACCCTTCCTCCCCTACCTTCTTGACGTCACAGACGCTCAACCAATCCGCGTGTTGATTGCGCCTCACGTGACCCACCACCTCACCCCCCTTGTTTTGGGGTGTTGTCCTTTTAATTTGGGCGTTGGTCATTTAATTTGGGTGTTGGCCTTTTAATTTTGGCGTTGGCCTTTTAATTTGGGCGTTGGTCTTTTATTTGGGTGTTGGATTTTTAATTTAGGCGTTGGCTTTTAATTGGGGCGTTGGTCTTTTATTTGGGTGTGGCCTGAAATAAAATTAATTTTTTAATCCTCTGATATACCCCTGGTGCTGAGCACCAGCACCAGGGTGTGAGATTAGAGGGGTCCTGATGCTCTCAGCAAAAGCCACTTGGATGATTCTGGCTTACAAGTGAACACCAGTTGATTCGCTTAAATACCCTACTTTTCGGCTAGGGGTTAGGGTACTGGCACACCATGATTTTGATTACCTAATTACTAATTCGCTATTGTTTCTCAGGTAACCAAATTTTTTCCAAGCTCTTTTTACAGTTTTCTAAATAAAACGACCGCTGTTTCAAGGTGTTTTGTTTTTTAATTTTCAACTAATGGATACATTGTTTCAATTGACAGGTGTGCAGCTAAGTAGGGGCTAATACTATCTAAAAGGTTGGGACTGCACAATCATATATCTGTTTATAAATAAATAAATAAATACAGATGTGTTCTTTACATAACTTAATTTAAATTTTGGTCATGGATGAGGCATTTTCTAACCCCGCTAATGCGGCCGGTTTTGGTGGCGTGAGAGGTTTAGCTAAACAAACAAATCATTCTGAACAAGAGACACGTGAATGGTTAAGGGGCGTGAGAGCTTATACGCTACACAAACCGGTGCGTCATCGTTACCCCCGTAATCGCATGCGTGTATATGCGCCATTTGAGCAATTTCAAGTGGACTTGGTTGATCTAACCAGTCTGTCAAAACAGAACGATGGTTATAAATTTCTACTGACCTGCATCGACGTTTTCTCGCGCTATGCGTGGGTCATTCCTCTAAAAACGAAGAGGGGACTCGAGCTTCAGAAAGCATTTCAAAAAATTTTCACACTCGACAGTGTTCCTGTTAAAGTGAACAGCGATAAAAGGAAAGAGTTTTTAAACAAACATGTTCAAGATTATTTTAAAGAACTCAACATCGATTTCTTCACAACAGAATCAGATTTGAAAGCTGTTACGATTGAACGATTCAACCGTACGTTAAAAACGAGGATGTTTAAGTTTTTTACATTTACCAACAAACACAGTAACATCGACGTCTTACCTGACCTCGTGTTAAGCTACCTCCACCGCTATCACAGAGCCCTATGTATGGCACCAGCTGATGACAATGACCGAAATGCCCCAGCTCTATGGTTGAAACAACAGAGTTATTATACAGCAGCACCACAAACAAATCCAAGGTTGCAAGTCGGCGATCAGGTACGTATTTCGAAAGTGAAAAACATATTTGATAAAGGCTATCTTCCAAACTGGACAGAGGAGGTGTTTGAGGTTTCAAAAATCATTTATAGAAAACCTGTTGTGTATAAAATTAAAGATTACGATGGCAGCGAGGTCTCAGGTGTATTCTACGACCAGGAGTTACAAAAGGTGAAAAAACCCGAAGTTTTTAACATTGAACAGATTATTCGCCGGCGCACGAGGCGTGGTGTTCGCGAAGCTTTTGTGAAATGGCAAGGTTACCCAGCCAGCATGAACAGCTGGGTGCGAGAGATTGATCTTTTAAATGCTTGACAAGAGGCGATTGACAGCAGTTGGGTCCGAGTACAGCCATCATGTATGAAGACACGGATTTTTATGTTACGCTACCATCAAATACACCTACGGGTGATCAAATTCATTCCAATACAACAGCTCATTTTATCACAAGACTGCCGAGGACGCTACGTTTCCAAGGACGATGGGAGGTTGGTTTATCGGAAACACATTTCCCTGCCCTCTTCAAGAATATTACGACTGTAAACAACACTTTCGAAATAGGTTTCAAGGCTGATCACATAGATGAACAAATCGATTTCAGCATTGTTTCACCAGTAAGAACTCCGACATTCCAGTCTTCCATAATCGAAGTTGAATTGGTGTTACAAGCCTATTTGAAAGATGCTCTCATTTACCATAACCCTTCTTTAGACCAAAACGTCATCATGAGTTTGCCTCTTAATGTCGGGATGCGCTTTAACACGCCCGAATTCTGTAAGTTGTTCAATGTTTCGCCAAACATTTTCTACGAGGACCGTTTCTCTCTAACTCCGGATTACAACCGGCCGTTTAAGTGGGTATCCGATTTTTCTGTTACGTTTAGGTATCCCAAGTCGGCACCTCTTTAACAAAAAATTTTTGAATTTAAGAGTACCAAACTGCAAAATAGGGAAGCCGCAATTGATTTTATAAAAGATAGTTTTAGAAAGGCGGGCGTCGAGACAAAGATTGTTAATGATCTTGTATTGTTTACGGGGTCCTCAACGCAGTTCATCGAATTCCCAGCCGCTGTCAACAATGGATTTATACCGGCTAGGTTTCTGAACAAGAAATTGAAAACACCTATTACTATGCCCTTAAACGACACAGATGACGGTTTTATCAGCTGTGTTATTTTTGATCCGCCTGACACTCCAGAACGGTGCATCTTAAAAATTCCCGAGGGGTATTATGATAATCGTAGCGATGTTGTCGAGGCGCTCGTAAATTTGATTCCATTGAAAGAACAGGCTTTTTACAAAATCAATCTCACACATAACAAATGTTTTCATTTCAAATGCACAGAAAGTCGCTATATTAGTTTTAGCGAGGGTTTATGTTACACATTGGGTTTACAGGCTGAACTCGCCGACCTATAACTCGTTATCGGTGAGGGTTCAATCCCGATAGATCTTACGCGTAGCATACATGGTTTTTATCTGTATACAGACATCATACAACCGCAGGTCGTGGGTAACACATTCGCTCCGCTCCTACGAATCATACCCGTTTCACATGCCAGACGAGAAGTGATTTATCAGACTTTTCATTCACCCGACTACTTTCCCTTAAGTAAAAACGTCATTGACGCGATTGAAATCGCGGTTCATTCCGACCACGGTGATTTACTCGCGTTTTTAACAGGTAAAACCATATTGAAATTACATTTTCGTAAGAAACAACTGTAGTGCGAGGTTGATTTCTTTTTTCTCTCCTCCTCGATTACTTCAAGATGCATATCCCCTATCAGCCGAGCCAGGAAGTAATATCGCGTTACTATTTAAACCAGAGAGGGAATGGTTTACCTGTGTTTAGAGGGTCGGTTTTCCAGAGAGGCAATGGGATTGGTTCAGTATTTTCAAATCTGTTTCGCTTGGCAACACCTTTACTCAAATCCGTGGGTAAGATTCTCGGTCGGCATGCCCTAAAGGGTGGTGTTTCCGTTTTTAATGATGTGATACAAGGTCAAAATTTTAAACAGTTGCTGTCATCACGTATGAAAGAAGCTGGAGGTAATGCCCTGCAGGAAATGGGTGCTAGAGTTCAGAGATGTAGAGGTCGCGTTAAAAGACGAAATTCGACATTTCCTACAGATTCACATGTAAAACGATCCAGAGGGAACAGAGTGGAGAGCTTTCTAAAGAGTGAATACAGACAAAGAAGTCGAGTGCAGCGTTCAAAAAAACTGAAAAACGGGCAGAAGAAACAGAAGAAGAAGAGGAAGAAACAGAAGATGTCGACAAAAACACAGACAAAACTACGTTCTAAGCCGATTTTAAACATACGTCCTTTATCATCGGTTTTTGCCTAATACATACGTAATCATGGCATCCATGATACACCAGATGAGCACTGAATGTCTCAACAGCGATCTCGACATTTTTTCTATACCTCACACGAGCGGCCAGCAGGAAAAGCGACGCGTCACGGGGTACCAGCCAACAGCCATCATCAGCCAAGACGGCCCTATTGAATTCTACGTACCTGGTTTGGCAGATTTTTACACGGATCTCGATCAATCTACATTAAACTTAGAAGTCGTTATCAACAAAGGGGACGGACCGTTACCAGCTGGTGATAAAACAGGACCTGTGAACCTTTTCTTACATTCGCTATTCTCACAAGTCGATTGCTATCTAGGTGATACGTTAGTTAGTCATAGTAATAACTTATATCCGTACAGAGCTTATTTTGAAACTCTTTTGAACTATGGGCAGACTTCTAAACAAAGTCAACTCACAACAGCAGGACATTGTAAAGACACGAGCGGTAAAATGGACAATGCTGACGATGCAAACAATGGGTTTAAGTTACGTAAAAGACTCGCATGAAACGGCGTTTACTACATGGAAGGCCCGCTCCATTTAGACATCTTTCGGCAGGGTCGATTGCTACTAAACTCTACGGATTTTCGTCTAAGGCTTTACAGAAGTAAACCCTCCTTTGCTCTGATGTCTGACGTAGCTAACCCAAATTATCAGATTACAATCCGAAAAGCAACGCTGAATGTCGAGAGAGTTAAAGTTAACACAGCCACGCTATTAGCACATGCAAAGACTCTGCAAACCACTAACGCGTTTTACCCTATCGGACGGGTTGAAATGAGGTCCGTGAGTATTGCTACGGGAACTAGAAATCACGTCATACAGAACTTAATTACGGGTCAGATTCCCTCCCGGTTGATTTTTGCATTTACATCGAGTGAAGCCCAGAATGGTTCTTTTACTTCGAATCCATTCAACTTTCAACATTTCAATCTATCTTTCTTATCCCTCTCGTTGGATACTCATGCATTACCTCTAAACCCTCTGACGCCGAATTTTTCCTCTGGGTCATACTTGAGAGAGTTTGTTCATTCCATGAAAGCACTTGGGATTTGGAAAGAAGACAGAGATGTTGACATCAGTCAGTTCGATTACGGTTCTGATTACACGTTTCTGGCCTTTGATCTTTCGGGGGACAGGAATTATTATACAGATAGATATAACCTTAAACATAACGGTACGTTAAGCGTTGAAGTTCAGTTTTCCGAACCTTTAGCAAATTCGGTGAATCTGATTGCTTATTGTCAATATCAGAATCTCTTGGAAATCAATAAAGACAGAACCGTGAGCTTCGATTTCACAAATTAAGATCGATGGATACGCAAGAACTATGGAGGGCTCTCGAGAGAGATCCATTCACATGTACTATGGCAAGAGGTGTTTTCCCGGCGGACTTGGTGCTTCAACTCAAACCTCTGCATCCAGCTTTACTCATTGCTAATACGGATGATTCCAGCAAGCCAGGCTCGCATTGGGTGGCTTTTTTTATACCGTCCTGCAAACAAGCATACATCTTTGATTCTTTCGGAATGTTTCCTCAACCGCAATTCCACCCGTTCATGCTTATGCACTCGGAAAAATGGATCTACAACACGAGAATAGTGCAACATCAGACGTCTGACACATGCGGTCATCACTGTCTACATTACCTGAAATTAGCAGCCAGAGGTTATTCTACGGCAGACATCTTGAACAATACTTATACAAATGAACTGCTTTTGAACGACTTACTCGTGAAATGCGAAATCATCATAGACGAATATACTAGCAACTCTGAATTTAATATCTGCCAAAAGGCCAAATGGAACCAATGTTGCAAGCCTTTAAATGACTCTGTTTAATTATTCTAATTATTATTATTATTATTATTATCTGTTTTATTCAATTTCTGTATATTCATTTGTTCAAATAAACTTTTTTGTATTCAGCTTGAATTTGTGTTTGTTTGTGGTTACTTTTAATAAATAAATAAATAAATAAAATAAATAAATAAGTAAATAAATTACACAATAAAACGGTTTTCATACATTGAATTACATTTTTTATTCAAATTTTTTTTTTTTTTTTTTTACAGACGTTAAAATAAATTTTATCATTTACAGCCTAATATTTTACGTTAAATTGTTATTTATCATAATGTAACCAAGGGAGCTTTGGCGTGTCAGATGCATGCGTCGGGCGGTACACGGGATTCACGATTAATTCTTCGGGGATGTCGACATGGTGTATCACGTCGGTAAACAGGGTTCTCCCGGGTAGAGGTTTCTTCAGGTTGGGGATGGGTGATAATACGTCTTGTATTAAACTATTAATGTTCGATCCTCGTATTGATTTACCTCCGATGGACACAGTTCCTTTTTTATTCCATGTGATAACATCAGGTCTCTTTCGTAGTCTCTCTATGAAACGTGTACGCGGGGAAGACTGCTCAACAGGCAAACTCACTAGGTTATCCGGCCGATTGTCCTCGTCGTAGGCCTCCTCGAATCCGCTAGCCATGGCAATATCACGGTCGGCGA
>JAHWFO010107039.1:0-12307 GCA_023313115.1 Rhysida immarginata
ACAAAACCAGAATGGTTCCACTAAACCAGGTTCCTTGAAACCAATTTGGACTATCATTACTTTTACGAGATATTCATTTATGATACATCATCACTTTTTGTTTGATATATTACATGCCATATCTTATCATTGAAAGTTCCAATGAACCATCATGGTTCCACTAAACCAGGGTCCTTGAAACCTATTTGGATTATCATAAATTTTACGTTATAATCATTCATGGCACCTTATTCCAAATCGTTTGATATATTACATGCAATATTTTGGTATTGAAAGTACCAATGAACCATAATGGTTCCACTAAACCAGAATGGTTCCACTGAACCAGGTTCCTTGAAACCAATTTGGACTATCATTACTTTTACGTGATATTCATTTATGATACATCATCACAATTTGTTTGATATATTACATGCCATATCTTATCATTGAAAATTTTTGAAGGTGTCATAAAGGTACCATTAGTGCACGTGCCAATGTTTCGATTGCAACAATTTTCAAAATGGTTCATTTCCTGAACCATATTTATTGGCCGAAATAGTAATTTATATTCGCTTGTATCTCGTCATTAAGATTTGTTTGACATATTACTTAATATATCTGTCCATTGAAAATTGCTAGGTGGGGTCGTGATGATACCATTTGTGGACGTGCTAATGAACCGATATAGATAAAATTCATGATTTTTTCATGGTATGTACCATATTCATCGACTGACGAAATAGTAATGAATAACCGCATGTATCTCGTCATTACGATTTGTTTGATATATTACTCAATATTTCTTCTTTTTGAAAATTGCTGGGCGGGAAAATAGAGGTACCATTTGTGCACGTGCCAATGAACCGATTTAGATAATATTTGTAACTGGTTCGTGCCATGAACCATATTCATCGACTGACGAAAACAGATTTTGAAAATCTTTCATAACCTCGGAGGAGTTTGCCTTACAGACAGACGGACAGACACGTTTCCCCACACTGATAGCATAAAGCACCTTTCGGTACTTAATAAATCGTCACAACGTCTCATGAAAGAGTATATAAGTGTAGTTAGTGATAGCAGATATTGGTCTAGTGGCACGTCTACTTATAAGGATGTATCATGAATGAATATAACGCGTAAATAATGATAGTGGTGATTGGTTTACTAGCACGTGCCTAATAGTACCATATGATACCATTGGAACTTTCTATTATAAAATATGGCATGTAATATATCAAACAACACGTAGCAACGTGTCATGAGTGAATATAACAAGTAAATAATGATAGTGGGAAATGGTTAAGTAGCACGTGCTTTAATGGTAACGTAAGGTACCATATGGTACTGTTAAAATTTTCAATGCTAAAATATTGTATGTAGTATATCATATAACTCGTAACAACGTGTCATGAGTGAAAATAACGAGTAAATAATGATAGTGTGAAATGGTCAAATATACACAAATTATAAATTAGAAGTTTATAGTGGAATATATAAACAACGCAGTTCTTTAATGGCTTATGTAGCAGTATTCATTTAGCCTTTCGGTACTTGATAATATCATTCAATAATGGTTTATTAAGTATCGAAAGGTGATTTATGCTTTGGCCTTGTCCGACCGTCCGTACGTCCGTCTGTCCGTAACTCGATTTTCTCGGAAAGTATGAAAGATTTTAAAAATCTGTTTTCACCAATCAATAGATATGGGAAATGGCACGGATGAGTTCGAAGATGGTCGAAATTGGTACAGTGGCACGCGCTCTAATTGTACTATTATGATACCCCCCGAAATTTTTCCATGTGAAAATATAGTTAGTAACATATCAAAAAACGATGAGCCATGAACGAATATAACGTTATTAAATACTGTTTAGCCAATTGATAAATTTAGTTCGAAGATGGCCGAAATCAGTACATATTGCACTGGGGAAAACGCGTAATGAGTATATATGTTCGGCTCTGTGCGTGCTCAAAACGTTAATGAGATTGTGCGCGTGCAGGATGCACATGATTGACGATAATTGAAAGGGCAGAACGGACTCTAAATCAAAAGAATTTTATTATTCGTAGGGATCTAATTATTTATTACGACAACTAGAAAACGAATTAACTTTTTTACACTCCTTTTTCACCAATCCATTAATATGGGACAGAGCTCGAGCAAGTACGTACCTAAGATAGCTAACCGTACTCTAATGGCACGTACTCTAATGGTAACATTACGATAACCCCTTAAAAATTTCCTCTAACCAGATATGACATGTAATATAACAAATAAATCGTCACGACGTCTAATGAACGAATATGTAAGTGGTCTAGTGGCACGTGTAAGTGTAAGGATGTATCATGAATGAATATAACGCGTAAATAATGATAATGGCAATTGGTTTACTAGCACGTGCCTAATAGTACCAGATAGTACCAATGGAACTTTCAATGCTAAGATATGGCATGTAATATATTAAATAACTCGTAACAACGTGTCATGAGTGAATATAGAAAATAAATAATGACAGTGGGAAATTGTTAAGTAGCACGTGCCCCAATGGTACTATATGAACCATATGGTAGCATTGGAACATTCAATGATAAGATATGGCATGTAATATATCAAACAACTCGTAACGACGAGTCATGAGTGAATATAACGACTAAATAACGATAGTGGGAAATTTTAAGGTAGCACGCGCCCTAATGGTACTATATCATACTAATGGCACCGTTGGAGCTTTCAATGCTAAGATATGGCATGCAATATATCAAACAACTCATAACGACGAGTCATGAGTGAATATAATGAGTAAATAATGATAGTGGAAATTGGTTAAATAGCACGTGCCCTAATGGTACTATATGAAACCATATGGTATCATTTGGAACTTTCAATGCTAAGATATGGCATGTAATATATCAAACAAGTCGTAACGACGTTTCTTTAGCGAATATAACGAGTAAATAATAATAGTGGGAAATTGTTAAGTAGCACGTGCCCAATGGTACCATATTATACCACATGTTACCTTTGGAACTTTCAGTGCTAAAATATGGCATGTAATATATCAAACAATCGTATCGACGTTTCTTGAGCGAATATAACGAGTAATTAACGGTAGTCAGAATTGTTTAGTAGTACATGTTTTAATGGTGGTATATGTTACCTCTGGCTTAATGGTATATAAAACTAAATACTGCGAGACATAATGCTAAATAATAGTAGTTAATCGCTGACTTCAATAGTAAATGATCACGTAGAAATACTTTAGTAATTGAATATGTAAAGATGATAGATGCTTAAACATAACGCTTCAGCAATTAAGGCTCAATTTGTCTAACATTAAGTGGGAATGTCTTACAAATTATAGAACTTTTATTTGTTGAGATATATAAACCCTAACTTCATTCTCCATTTAACCCTTCAGTTCGTCAAGTTTATTCGTTAAAATTCTTTGTATACATTTGTTTACTAAAATAATAATTTACAATTTAGTTTTCATGTTTATATATTTTATCTAAAGTGTTTTAAAATGTTGGTTAATTCTATATATCAATGTATGATGCTATAATACGAAAATATGCTCCTTTAGCCGCTTTGGCGGTAAATCATTCTTGTTAATTTATTTCGTTAGTGATTTCATTGCTTTATTTATATCATTATCTTTTCCTCTTATTTTTTATTTGTTTTGTATTTATGATTATATTTATTATTTCTTTTTTTAAATAGGTTTTCCCGTCAATAAATAAATAAATAAATAAATATCTAAATAAAATATTTGGACTCTTCGAGCATTGTTAACGCCAGCTTGGAACATTCACCCGTTACGAAGGCATTGTTGTAGCACGTGCACACTTCGTTAGGTTGCGCGCGTTCGTTAGCTCGCGTTCGTTAGCTCGCGTCTGATTCATTAGCGTGCAGTCGTTCGATTTCAAACAATAAAAAAGCATGTAGGAATACTTTCGAAAGAGATAATATGAAATTTAGACATATTAAAAGTTGGTTGAATTTTATTCACAATTTATTCACAATTACAAGGAAGAAAAGTTCTGAACAGAATGCATATAAACGTCGCATCTATTTGCAAATAATAGAAGTGAGTTGTGCTTTTTGTCGACGAATTCATAATGTGTGAAAGGAATAAAAAATAAAAATAAAAAAAAAATGGCGGCAGCGATGGCAGTTGGAGAGAACCACTCCATAATCGATGATACCCATAACAAACAAAACTGGACTGACATCTTAGATGAGTTGAAAATTATGATTGACGAAAGGATGAGCAACAATCGTGGTCAAAAAAATGTAAGCAACAAAGTGGCATTTTTAAACAAAATCGAGGAATTGCCCGGGGCAGTTCTAGCTATTGAGAAGTCGAGAGAATTCACAATGACAAAAGCTGATAGCCCCATCTATGGTGAAAAAATTGAATCTGAACAGGAGCCATCACTAATCAATCAGGATAGCAAAATTATGAACCAAATTATTCAGAGCAATGATGATGTCCTACAGAAGCTAAATTCTTTAAAACAAACAATTGATAGCTTCACTGAAAGAAACACTATCACTAATAGTCCCACAAACAATAAAAATAAAGATACAGCTATTGCTAATAATTTAGTCGCAGCTATCATTGACGGAGTTATGGACTCAACACGTTCCATGATTCAAGAAATGATGGACAATATGCTCAAAGAGCTAAGCGTTTTGATTTTTTTCAACAAATGAAACGCTTAAAAATCTCCTAATTTCTAAAACCTGACTGGTTAACGACGCCTTAGGGGATAATGCCGGGAAAAACAATTTATCTTCCCAGGACAGCTCTCAACGAGAATCAATTTCACCGCACCAAGCGACCAGTATCACGGAAGAGATAAAGAATATTCAACGGCAAGCAAGGGATGAATATGTGACATCAGAAGAGCCAATGGAATACACTAAAGAGACCATAGAGAAATCAAATAGTGAGACAGTTAACGAACAATCAATCGGAACAGCAACTAGATTAGATAAGACGCAGAAAACATTCCGTCAAGAGCCGAATTACAACCCGGCAGAGCAGAGTCGGATTTACCATACATCATCTACTCAAGCAACAAAGAATAAATTCGACCAACGATGGGGATCAGGGGGTTGGACTATACCCGTAAAAAAAGCCACTCAATACGACTTAGACTGGGTAACGTTAGTGATACTTATGACTGTGCCTCCTTCAAAAATGTTACGAGATCATCATTTAAATATTACAGAATGTGGCAGGTGGACTACCCGATCAGGAGAGGTTTCCCCATATGTATTTTTGAGAGTATTGGACATGAGTGTAGATGACAGTCTTAATGAATCATTATGGCCGACCGGTGTGTCAATTCGCCCTTTCTATGGACCAAATCCAATTTTTAGCACCGACTATTGGAGTTTAAGAAATCCAGAAGGGAGGCATGACACGCCCCCGCCAAGTTAGCCGTAAGGATAATGTGCAAGTTAAAACCATGTATTTAAATGCTCGATCAATAACAAGTAAATTGGGTGATCTTTATTTTGTGTTGCAGATGAATTCAATAGACTTATGTTTCATTACGGAAACGTGGTTGTCCCCTGACTGTGAAAGTGAAGCTGTTTCCTTTCCTGGTTATAAAATGTACAGAGTAGACCGCCCCACGAGGGGAGGCGGAGCTCTCATCTTGGTTGTAAATACTATTACCTCCCTTCCAATTGCATCTGTTAGTAATGAAGGTCTTGATTCACTAACCATTAAATGTTTAGTGGCCGCCAATTGGGTCACCTTTACCCTTATTTACCGCTCCTCTTATGTCCCCATTGAAGAATGTGCTACAGTGATTAACAATCTCGAGCCTACTGATGCCAATTTCGTGTTTGGCGATTTTAATTGTAATTATCAACATTTAACTCCGGATCTTAGGACTTTAATCACTAGTACAGAGGCGCTCGGACTTAAACAAGTGATTTCTTCTCCAACCAGAGTCACCGCAACTTCATCTACGTTAATCGATCATATTTATTTGCCTGGAGCCATTCAGCACAGTGAGCCTACATATACATCCCTACCCAAATTTGACCATATGTTGATTGAAATAACCTTCTTTTTTCCAGAAATAAAGACTAGAAATAATATTCATGCGACTGAGACTTTACCAAGATACAACAAATTTAAATGTGCAATGTTCCACAGAGAACTAGACAAAGTAAATCACGATGAATTTAGAATGATGGACGATGTCAACCAACTCCTGGATTTCATCAATACCTTTGTGACGACTGCAGCAATAAACGCTGGAACTGAATTTTATAATACCAAAGTGACTCCCAGGAGACGAAAAATATGGTGGAACATTGACTTAATTACAAAATGGAAGACCAAAACAGAGGCATACCGAAATTATATGCTTTTAAATGACTGTCAATCTTTACAGCAGTTCAAATAGGCCAACAAGGTATATAAAAAAGCGATTAGAGAGGCAAAAAGAGCCACAGTTGCCCGTTATTCCAAATCAATACGCATTTGGCAATTAATACGCAGTAATTGCATATGTGAGAAACCTAGCATGTCTCAAGATGATTTTTGCAAGTATCTAGATTGGGTAAATAACCCTACGAATCTACCTCAACCTATTAACATAATTGATTCTGTTGACAAGTGCCAAGATAGATCACCAGAACCCAGTATACCGTATGGCTGGAAATTTGTCAAACTAATAAAAAAGGTTAAGATCAAAGGCCCCTGCTATCCCCTTACCATGGCAGCAAAGTTAGTTAAAAATCTTAATGCTACCGGCCTTAAGATGATTTATCATTTATGTACTTTGATAATTAGTAAGAGAAAATTTCCTCGGCCCCTAAAAATAGCAAAAATTAACCCTATTTACAAACAGGGTGACCCGGGCTGATATAACAAACTATCGCCCGATATCTGTTTTGTCACCTGTAACAAAAATTGTCGAGAAAGCTGTCTTTAATAACCTTAGTGATTACTTATGGACAAAAATCCCGAAACAACAAAGAGGGAGTAGGCCTCGCCAAAAGGTCATTTGGGTACCGCTTCAGATATATTTAAAAGCTGTAACTGCCTTTGATCAGGGTAGTAAATTTATCATTGCTCAAACAGACATATCTAAGGCCTTTGATTCAATTTCTACGCCACAGCTTTTAAATGATCTAAAAGCTTTGGGTGTCTCTAGTGCCTATTTAGAATTACTTCATGATTACCTCCAGGATAGAGCTAACATCATTTGTTATGATCCTCTAATTATGAAACCATCTACACGTGGCATAGTCCAGGGCTCCGGCCTGGGCCCCTTACTCTATGCGGTTTCTACTGCCTCTCTTTACAGTCACCAATTTAATTTTGATTTGCTGAGTTACGTGGACGACAACTTCTTGTTCGCTACATCTCCCCGTCATGATTTCGATAATGCCATCAAGGTTCTCAACCAAGACCTACTTTTTCTGTCCGACTGGTATAGTACTAGAGGCCTTAGTCTCAATAGTACTAAGACTAAAATTCTAACGTGTGCCAAAGGTGAACCGTATACTAGTACAATTAAGATTCTGGGTATAACCTTTGATTCTAAATTACGGTTTAATGATATGATTATCAACTCATAATGTCACTTTACCGCAAAAACTATCTTGTGAAAAGACTTAGGTCTTTCTTATCAACCAGTCAATTGTGTCACTTTATTATGGCCGTCATAGTCCCGAGTGTGGCGTATGGAGCCCTATTTTGGTCTTCAACATGTACAGCTAATCTCAAAAGACTAACTGTTGCCTATAACAGAATTATACGGACAGCTTTTAAAATGAGTAGATTGGACTCTGTTATTAATATGTGTTCTTGCCATAATCTACCTACTCTTATGGTTATTTATAAGGTTGCGCTGATTTCTGAGTTAGCGAGCGCTATCCGTGATAAAAACCATCCTGCTGCCTTCGTAGAAGAATGGTTCAAGATAGGCAACGTGGTCCGACAAACAAGAAGGTTCCTATTTGAGATTCCTTTTAAAATGTCAGAGTTCAAATCCAAAAGTTTCCCTTATAGTGCTATTGCCGTTTGGAACGATTTGCCTTACAATATCCGTAACACTGTCCTGCAGTGTACCTTGCCCCAATGTGCTACGAGTTGCATTCATTTTAATCGCTGTCTAAAGTCGTACTATATAAATTTATAGAGTCGGCCTTTTTTATGCTGTTATAGTTCTCTTTTCCTTTCCACTTTTAGCTCGTTTTACTTCTCTTTTAGTCTCTATTGACGTTTTGGCTTTTACGAGCCTTTGATCCTTTCTCCGCGGTTCTTTTGTTTTTGGAGGGTTTATTACCTTTTCCATTACTCCTTTGCGAGTGCTTAATCCTAATAATAATAATAATAATAATAATAATAATAATAATAATAATAAACGGATAGGAAAAACGGATAGGAAAAGGAAAGGATAGGTAATTTGCATATCTATCATAATGTCGAATCACGAACGAATGCAACTTAATTGTTCATTTAATATTTCACTCATTGTTGGTGATGTAACAATTTTCCTTGCGCATGCTTTCTCTCTAGGCGGTATTGATTGCACATGTCTCCGTTATGACCAGTTTCTTCATTTCAAATATACACAAATTACAAATTAGAAGCTTTACGGGTGGAATATATAAACACGTAGTTCTTCAATGGTTTATGTAGCAGTGTTCATTTAGCCTTTCGGTACTTGATTATATCATTCATTAATGGTTTATTGGGTAAAGCAATGCCTGCCGCCATTACACTCGAACAAATAGTACCAAACGACAACAGCGCCGCTGTGGCCAAAGTTTTGGGTAAAAAGGTCTATAGATTATGATGAAAATGGAACGTTTGCACAGAACGCTACAACAATTGACGCTCATTTCATTAGACAGGAATGCTTACAAATTAAAGAGCTCTCACGTGTTCAAATATATATACAGAATTTCTAATCTCTCCATTTAATTTTTCAGGTTTATGTACTTTTATTCATTTTGAAGTTCACATTTCTTTTTGAAGTACGCCTTGCCGTAACAATCAGTGGTTTCCTTATCAACCTCATCTCACCCCAACAATTAAAGGCTTTTTTAGTAAACAAATGCTTTTTTTCTCCTTGCAATCCTTAAATTCCTATCCGTCCTGGGCATTTCGGTTGCCCCAATTGTTATTGTTCTTTTTATTATTTATTGTTTGCATTCTTTGGAAAAATCGTCGGCCTCATTCCATACAGGCTCTGGATGGACGTATTGGATTAAGAAGAATTAAAAATAAAATTTAAAAAATGCAAATAAAACGACAACACTAAATAAAATTGTAGCTAACAATAGTAAACGAAACGCTATTTCAAAAATCCAACTATAAATAAAATCTTGTAAACATTCCAAGGAGGAGCTTTAGCAGTGAAGCAGAAATACATTTATACACTTATTAAAAAGAAATTAACACCCCCCCCCCGAGTAGGGGAAGGCAGGTGGCAAATCCTGCAATCAGCTATTTTCAGCCCTTTATCTGCACTTTTTAACTGTCCCCAAAAAAATTGATTGTATGGAATGTAAAAAAACTCGTATCTTCTTTCCCTTTATCATCATTTCCGAACATATGATATACATGCCATATGTTGCCATAGTTCTAAGGACCAAGTGACTGCCACCCCCGCAAATCCGACCTCCCTGGAACAATTAGGACTAAACTTCATAGTAATGTATATCTTTCCTAAAGGAATCTGTAGGCTGGATTTTACGGCTTTACGTACCTAAATACCATATAGATATGTTGCCCCCTCTGAATCCTAATCCCGTAATTCCGACACCCGTATACCAATGAAAGCCAAACTAAATAGTGCAGATGGACATGCCCGTATAGTAAGTTACATTTCGAATTTCATCCTTGTACCTCAAAAAAAAATGTAGAAATTATGAAGTGGACGGACTGACATTATAAAACCAATAAGTAGCTCCATTCTTATTCTACTTACTAGGGTCAGTCAAATGGAAACCGGAAATATTTTTTACAGCTCCTTTATTACAGACAGAGTTGGTACACTATTTTTTATTGTAGTCCCCACCTTTTCAATGCATTCCGATATCGAGTCGGGAAGGCATGAATACGTCGTGAAAAAAAATTTTCATATACTGGAGATCTTGCTTATAGAAATCTGCATACCGAATTTCACTCCTTTATATGCATAAATACACCTTGACCTTTTGGTTCCCTTTAATTTTCACCCCCAAAACTCCGACCTTAGTGGGTTAATCAAAACCAAACTAAATAGTGAAGGTGCACATGACCATAGTAAGCTACATTCCGAATTTCAACCTTCTACTCAAAAAATGTAGAAATGATGAAGGGTGATTCAAATCGTGTGTAAAATAAAACCAATAAGTAGCTCCATTTTTCCGCTACTTAATAAGCTTATAGATTATAAGCACTTGAGCAATCGTGCGTCGACAAAGCGATTTCACGTGCGCGCGCCGATATCAATAATGGTTAAAGAAGAACAGAAAGTAACAATATATTCCTTCTTGACAAATCGATTGTTATATGATATGCCAGTATCTTTGAATTCTTTACACTCACTGTTTCAGCACGTGAATTCGACTTGAAGGGATCCAGGAAAAATTCTGAAAAGATGATACGGCCGAGCTAAGACGTTGATGGTCATATTTCTGAACACAGAATTTAAAAATGTTAATCCATTTTCAAGTAATCGTGCAAACGGCGGACGGCCGGACGGATAAACGTACAGACCAAGGGCGCATTATTATAAGTAGCCTTTATGCTAAAGCCCCCAATAAAGGTGAAAATGTGAGTTCATCAAACGAAACAATTTGAATGGATTGAACTTGATATAAATAATGACAGCGCAAGCTGCGCGTGGGCCCAGTTCATATAAAATAAACCAAAAGATTATAGGAACTGTACAACGGTTGATTAGATAACATGATTTTAGCACATTTCATACAAAAGTGCTTATGTGATCGGTTTATCCAGATGTCCGTCCGTCTCAGCGTTGCAATTGGGAGAGTGGTTGTAGTGAACAGCTGGAAGAGACGAATCAGCTTTGCATTGGGTAAAATGCGTGCTGAACCAACACCACCTAGACAGAAGGCCTGTGCACCGAAATTATCACATCACAGTAAAACGGCTATTATTAATCGGATATTGTTAATCGTAATTGTTCTACCAATAATAAGCCGTAAATTTGGCCGCTTGGTAATGATGTAACAATGCATGATGCCGTTGTGCGCAGGCCTTCTGTCTAGGTGGTGTTGGCTAAACTAACATCATCTAACATCATCTGAGCGCGGAAACGTCATACATTGTTAAAACGTCATAGGCAGTCATGTCGAGGCTAACGAGAAAGACAGCCTCTGGCACTGAAAAGTCACCTGACCAAGATCAGTCTATTAACAATGTAACTTTCATTGTTTCCATATTGTATTTTAACAATCACTGTTTTTTCCTTCGTTGGAAACAATGAAGGTTGGATTGTTGCTAGACCTATTTTGATCAGGTGACTTTTCAGTGCCGAAGCCTGTATTTCTCCTTAGACTCGCAGTTATCTTTAATCGTATTTTTACCAATAATAAGCCCGAAATTATGACTAGGTATGATGATGTAACAATGTATGAAATTTTTGCGCTCAGGCTTCGAGTAGAGGTATTGTTGGTTGAGCCAACACCTCCCAGTCGACCATTGTTAATCCTATTTCTACCAATAATAAGCCCGCAATTTGGTCGACTAATGATGATGTAACAATTTATGACGTTTCCGTTATCAGGCCTTCTGTCTGGAGGTGCGTTCACTTATTCGCTCAGTCATGCTCCGAGTCAATGTGGTCACTAGCGATATGGCTCAGAATCCAAAGCCAACTAAAAAGACAGGCCGGGGCACTAAAAAGTCACATGACCAAAGTATATCCAGCAACAATCCAATCTTCATTGTTTCCAACAAACGAAAAGACACTGATTGTTGAAATCCAAGATGGAAACAATGAAGGTTGGATTGTTACTCGATCTACTTTGGTCATGTGACTTTTTAGTACCCCGGCCTGTCTTTTTCGTCGGCTATGCTCAGAGTCAACATGACGACTTAACATTCGAAGACTGATTGTTATGGTCATTTGTGAGAGTATTGCCAATATAGCCTTTTTTGTGCGTTTATCCTTCGTTGCACATTATTAATAATAATTAAACACTGCACATCAATATCTATCATTCATCTACAAGCCTTCAGTTCTCTTCAAAAACTCTCATCATTATTCATTGGTGTACTGTATATTATTATTATTATTATTATTATTATTATTATTATTATTATTATTA
>JAHWFO010107039.1:12317-39101 GCA_023313115.1 Rhysida immarginata
TATTATTATTATTATTATTATTATTATTATTATTATTATTATTATTATATCTTTTCCATTTATAAATGAATATAAAATCATTCATTAATAAACAACACATTATACCCGTCCATAAATTAGGCACACCCGTGCTAAATTGATAAGACTGCTTGTGAGCGATTCTGGTTGTTATTTTCCAATTCGCAACCTCCGGAGGCATCAGAAAAGCATAAGCATATAAAAATAAATAATTCTACCGAAGAAATTGTCTCTAGTCGAACTTTCGATCAATTCACTCTGAATTTTCATTTGAATCGTGCCATTGCAAAAACATCTTTACTCAATCAGACACTGTTACTTCATCATAAGAAGTCATTTTTAATCGCATTTCTCGCAATAATAGGCCCTAAATTATGACTCCGAAAGATAATGTAACAATGTATGACGTTTTCGCGCTCAGGCCTTATCTTTAGGTGGTTTTGGCCATTGACTACAACAATGGAAGACTAGTCAATAATGGTAGGCTATGATCGTGCAATTTCAAAAGATAGAGGCGACCATGTTGAGTGATTAAACAGTACGTGCGCCAGCTTTTTAATGAGTCTGATGACTCCAGCCGTAGCCTACAATAATAAAAGAAAGCCTGTCCAATGCTGCTGTAATTGCTGATCCAAAATACAACAATGTGCAGAGTTAAAGCTCTATATACATGGTGTTTCTAAATGGAAGGACAATAAGTATATAGTGTTACTCCACGCATCAGTAGAAGCAAAAATTTCTTATCGAAAATGTCGAAAACTCAAAATTTAAATTGCGTCGTTACGTCATTTATGAACTTTCTGCACTAACACTTCACATAATGAACTGCGCTATCCCACGAGAAAACGGTGGCAATTGTTGAGATTAAATGACGTTTTCCGCCAGCTTGTAGAAAACTTCGCATGGTGTTTACACCTTAAAATTTGAGTTTTGAACAGTTTGCTTAAGGAACTTTAAGTTTGCTATCATGCAAAGGATTACGCTATGTACTTATTGTCCTTCCATTTAGAAACACCCTGTATACAAGTATGGACAACTGGCACCATTTTTTGCCTTTTCACAAGCTCACTCACTATAGACTACTTATTAAAATTCTCGAAAATCACTCGTTTTTTTATGCAATTTAACGCTCATCGTAAGTACACATCAATAACATAAAAAACGAGTGATTTTCGAGAATTTTAATAAGCAGTCTATAGTGAGTGAGCCTACAAAAAGGCCGAAAATGGCGTCAGTTGTCCATACGTGCAGGATGCAGATGACTGTCGATTATAGAAAGGGGAGATCGGTGCCGAAACCAAAAGGATTTCTTTATTCGTAGAGAACTAATTTTTTATGACGATAACTTGAAAACGAAATAACGTTTTACACTCTGCTTTCACCAATCCATAAATTTGGGACAGATCACCAATAAATTCGAAGGTGAGATAGCTGCAATAGGTTAAATAGGACAGGCTCTAATGGTACCATTATGACACTCCCATAAAAATTTCATATGAAAAGATATGGCATTTAATATATCGAACAACTCGTAACAACATGTCATGAAGGAAGATAAAATAGAAACTAAAGAGAGTAGAAATTGATCTAGCGGTACGTGTTCCAATAATGCCATATGGTATTGGTGCCGTATGTTGCCATAGGGAAACTTTCAATGCTAGATTATGGCGAGTAACATATGAGAAAGTTCGTAACGATGGTCAAAATGAAAATAATCAGTAATTAGTGATGGTCAAAATCGGTTTCTAAGCAGAGTGTGGTTATAAAATAAGTTCGACTACTCAGTGCCCTCTAGAACCCAATCTATTGAACCGATTTTGATGCAAATTGAAATGTAGACTACTCAAATCATGGAGGAAAGAATTCCGGAAAGAAGAAAACTAATGCAAATATTCACCACAGGTGAAAATGTGGCGCCGTGGAATGACAAATGGAGATTTTAAAACTAGCTTTTTGTTTTAATAAGCAGGCAAAATCGTGTGTTTGATTATAGCATAAGTTCGTTCTCAATATCGGCCTTATGGGCAGAAAGTTTATTCAAATTAGAAATTCAAGAAAGAACGTGCACTGTTGGTAAGGTTGTTTTAACAGAATGATAGCAGCAGTCCAGCTGCATTGCAAGCATATCGTCATCTAAAAGTACTGTGATAAGAGCCCCTGTCAGATAATGGGTTGCGATAAATGATAAAGAAATTTGGATCGAGTGGCGATTTGGCTATCGCACCTAGAAGAGTACGTTGCAAGATAGCAGACGAAGTCGTTGAGAACGTGGCTGTTGCACTGGTAGACATAGCTTCCTCTTCTCAACATTTTGCAAGAAGTGCTCGACCAACAGCACGCAAATTGTTAATCCCATGGCCCACGGTGCGAAAGGTCTTGCGGCCCATTCTGCATTAGTACCCGTACAAGATGCATCTTGCACAACAGCTAAAACCTCAAAATCCCTCTCAACACGCTCACTTTGCTTATTGCTTTCTGACGAGGATGATTGTTGATGACCACCTGTGGAACATTCTATGATCAGAAGAAGCACATTTCACCATAGAAGGTGCCTCGTTCCCCCATGTCATGCATGAAAAGCCATTGCATTCTGAATACGTGATTGTATGGTGTGGGTGCAGCTGATTTTATTCTTCGGCCTCTTTTTCTTTGAGGAAGTGACACAACAAGATCCAGTAAGATGTTTTGTGACAAGTGCACGGTATTGTGAACTTCTTGCACAGCATGTGATTGTGCCTTGCGAGAACGACGATGCTTGGAATCCTCTGTCTTCATTCAAGATGGAGCAACTCCTCATAGTGGTCCACACTGAAGAAACTGCTTCGTGCCTACTTTGGAGATGATAGGGTGATCTCTAGAAGTTATCCAGATGCGTAACATCCACGTTCTCCGGATTTGATCCCGTGCGATTTTTGGCTCTTGTGATATTTGAAAGATCGGGTCCATCAACAAAGCCCACGGACTGTGCCTAAGCTGTATCCAGCATTTGACGACATGTCTCAGATATTCCCCGGGCATCGCTTGATTCAACAGCTGATCATGCTATACTACACTTCCAACATATCATTGACATATTGAACATATGATGTAATCAAACAAAAAGTTAGTTTTAAATTCCCCATTTGTCATTCCACTGTGCCACATTTTCATCTAGTGATGAAAATTTTCACTAATTTTTTTCTTTCCGGAATTCTTTCCCCCATGGTCTGAATAGCCTCCATTTCAATTTGCATCACAATAAGTTCATTAGATTGGGCTCTACCAACGCCTTATAAAGATAAGGCCTGAGCGCGATAACGTCATACATTGTTACATCATCATCCGAAGATACGTTTAATCGCATTACTACCAATAATAAGCCCTGAAATGCAATTAAACCTATCTTCGAATGATGATGTAACAATATCTGGTGTTTTCGCGCACAGGCCTTATTTTTAGGAGGCGTTGGCTCTACAGGGCTTTGAGTAAGCGAATTTATTTTATAGTCACCCTGTACATATTCTAATGGTATATGTGGTACATTGCAAATTTCAAAGCTAAGATATGCCATGTCATATATTAAACAACTCGAAACGATGTTCCATAAATAAAATTATTCAGTAATTAACGATAATTGGAACTGATTAAGTAGTACGCGTTCTAATGTTACCATATGATATTGTTTGAAGTTTCAATGCTAAAATATGGTATGTATTTTATCAAACAATTCGTAACGACGTCTCATGAATGAACATAACGCGAAACTTATGATAGTGGGAATTGATTTATGTAGTACGTGTCCGACATGATTATTCGACATGATCATTCGGTGGCTAATTTAAGGAAATCACTAAGACAACAAAAACCTGTTTTTATATTCACCTCTTATAACCTTCTAATGATGCCATTGATTTCCACCTATTTCTCAATCGGGTAAATAAATACAGAGCTTGAGTCAAACGTAGTGGCCGATCACCGCGCAGATTTTTAAATGGGCAACCACTCATTGCTAATTTTCAAAGTAGAGTCCATCATGCTCGATGATCTTCATCCAACGATCAGCCAGTTGGCAGATCCCCTCGTGAAACCACTCCTCTGGTTTCTGGAAGTAAAAGTCACGCATGGAGTCTTCAACCCCACTGACGTTAGCGAAGCGCAGTCCACGCAGGAAGTGCGCCATGGACCGGAAGAGATGGTAGTCGAAGGTCCCAGGTCGGGCTGTATGCTGGATGTGGCAGAACCTCGAGTTTTTCCAGCAGTTGACGACACATTCACCCGTTGTTGTGCTTGCGCGGGCATCAGCTCGTGGAGCACAACTCGGCAGCTCCTGTTGACCTTTCCAATGACTAGCAGATGTCGAACCACACTCTATTGTGATATCCCAATGTCCGCCGCTAGTCCACGGGTGGTACCGCTTGCGTTGGCTTCCACTTGCTGCCGTAGGGTCTTCCGCTCCCTGGCGCATATTCCAGGCCCATGTCTCCAGACGAAAAGCGGAAGAACCGCCCTCGTGTTGTCCGTTCATTGATCACACCCTGACCTTCCACCCTGCAAATTTCGGCGGCTGCTGCTCGCGCACTGGTCCCCTCTTTCGAATAGTGACGAAGGAGCCCGCCTATCACCAATTTTTCAGCCATATTTTTACATTGGCTGACGCAGGTGGCACAATGTCTATGGCATTCAAATTTGTACTGACGTTTCTTCGCACTCTTTTCGTTTAATAAACTGCGATATACCCTTGTGTTAAAATATCTTCGCCCAGAATTCGTCAAACTTTAACTCCCCCTCCCGAGTCGGCCACTACTTTTGACTCAATCTCTGTAATCTGGAATCCCCTACAGGACGAGTTAATTTGTTCATTTCATTATTTTAGCTATCCGAATTTTTTACTAATAATGAGTTATAGTATAAGTTTTTATAATGTTAATGGGTCTTCAAAATCTCCTTATTTTATATAGACTATAGTTCACGAAGAAAAAGAAAAGCCCGTTGTAACAGAAGCCCTGTTAATAGTGTTTGGATTACAGTCTGATGTGAAGATATTAGGTCTACGTAAGGTAACAATTCATTTACGATTTTCTGTAATAAATATAAAAATATATACATAAGATTTTAGGCGATGCTGTTCAAATTTCAGGAATTTGATTCGCGCACACAAACGGATTCTTACTATTATAAAAATCTAAATACATTCTAGCAAACTTAATATTATAAACACAGAAATGAATTTAGCTTTTTTTTGGGGGGGGGGTTTAGTGTGCTGTATCCGAATCTGCCTTTAGATTTTTTTTAATATGTCACGTTTCTAAGTTATGCACATAGAGAGTTTAATGTTAAATGAATGGTTGTGAAGACTACAATGTTAAAGTATTCAAATTCTCGAACCACAAGGAAAAACAAAAAATCTGTGGGCGATAGATAGAAACATAGACAGATACGGATTTAGCATCAAAAACGTATAAGAATCAGCTCTTAACTTTAAAGATGATTTCAAAAAGTGTTTTTTGTTAGTATGTGTAATTACGAATGTCTCGTAACCACAGGTGAAATAGGATAGAGAGCGCATCCGCATAACAACTTAGCATGCTGTATATCTCTCTTTAACCAACTAGTCGTCCTACTCATCAGTTCTCTCAAACTATTCAACCTCAATCATTTTAACTCCTCGTGCACCTCTGATTTATAAAAGCCCCAATTATAAATTAATTCACCCTTCTTCTGGGAATAATTCCAGTTGATTAGCCAATTATAAATAGCATTGATTAAAAAAATCAATATTACTTAAACTACGAGGCACTAAGACTCTTAAAAATCTGCTTCTCTTTCTTTTGATGCTTCGATAATTTTTGATTAGCTATAATGATAAATATACACCGAATACTCCCAGATTACCACAATAACACTGTCGTCGCAAAACAGCAGATTTTACTAACTTCACAGAAAATCTTGCAGAATCTTGTTGCACAAAACACACCACAACACAAATTGTACCAATGCCAGTTACAATATGTAGCAGAGTGAATAAAACGTATTTCACTCCAGACGTCTCTTTGGCCGAAAGTAAAATTAAATCTCACTAACCTTAACAAAGTCCATATAAATTCCTGCACCAGACTTCCTTGATAGAAATCCTATCATGGCTTGAATAAACGCTTTCAAACTGTACAGGAATAAGCCAGCAAGCCGATAACTGTATGGTATGCAAGCTGCCTGGCTGTCTCGTTCTTTCTCACAAATTTCTTCCCACAACGTAGATTCAAATTCCGTATTGGATGGGATACAGTCTACAC
The DNA here is from genome assembly GCA_023313115.1 of Rhysida immarginata. Classification (NCBI taxonomy): domain Eukaryota; kingdom Metazoa; phylum Arthropoda; class Chilopoda; order Scolopendromorpha; family Scolopendridae; genus Rhysida; species Rhysida immarginata. The sequence goes on from JAHWFO010107039.1 coordinate 18,605, forward strand.
AACGTGGAATGCTTAATAACATATTTCGGTGTATCATTACTTCTTGTAATGACAACAAGGACGAGAAAATAGCTGCTGCTTGGCCTATGTTGTATGACATTCTCCCGTCTTCTTTCTTGACTATTGCTGCTCGAATGTTGTGTGCCATTGCACGATTCCATTCTTCTATCTAAGCCATAATCCTTTAAGAACACAGGGCAGGCATTGTCCAAGCTCCTTGCAAACTTGTTTGCACATGACGAAAAACCCTTGTGAACTTTTCCGTTCATGTTTTCGCTCTCGTCGCTCTCGCCAAATGATCTCATATCACTTGAATTTCCTGCCACCGCCCTCTCGTGTTGAATCTTGGTAACTCGCTTCCAATAAACATTCAGGTCTTAAAACGACTCTCTGGTTGACGGTTCCATGACGGTTATTTTGTTAGGTAAAATAAAGACACTTTTGTATTCGTGAAAAAGGACCAACATTTATTGTAACACCTAAAGTATGTTTGCTAAAATAGAAGCAAACATTTCAATTAATTTCTGTGATACTTTACTTTAAATAATGACGTTTCGGATAGAGACTTTATCTTTTATCAAAGCAAAAAGGATAATTCTCTAAAAGCAAATAGAATATTAGAGAATTATCCTGAAGTTATGAAAGGAGTATTAACGGATGGGTCTAATAGTAATACGGTATTGGCTGAAAAACAAGAAGAGAACAAATGAGATTAATTAGAAGACCTGTTGGGATAGGACAGGACGGAGGACAAATAGGAAATAATAAGAGGGCGGCGAGAAAAATGCAATAGTATAACACATATGAAATTAAAATTATAAAAAAGGAATGATAGGGTGCCTAGCAAAAGATTTCGTAAAATTCCCTGAATTTCCCTTGATTTTTCCTGATCATCAGCAGACAAAAAAGGCTATCATGAAAGAATATTTTGACATTGTTCAAAATTTTCGATTTTCATATTCCCTGACTGTTCCCCGTTACAAAAAAATTCCCTGACAATTCCCGACCGCTAGTCACCCTGTAAAATAGTACCACATATAAGAGTACCGGGTCAAAGGTCACTGAAATAAAGGAGTACAAGAAGCCTATGAGAAAAAGAGTGTGCAGGGACGGACACAAAATTAACATAGAGGTAGAAAAACATGATAGAACATTAAAAGGAGGAAATAAAAAAGAAAAAAGGGAAAAAGAAAAGGGCCCAGAGAGCTTACGACAAATTAAGGAATAGCTGAAGTTGGAGAGGGATATGGGAAAGGTAATGAGGGAATGGTGCCTTTACTAATGTTTATGCCATTAGAGGTGAGGGAATTGAATTTCCAAATAAGAAAAGACTCGAATTGCTTTTTCTCTTTTTTGTTATGGAAGTTACTTCGAAGAATATAAAGGCTGATGGCCTGTGAAGAGTGGCCAGGGGAATTAAAGTGTTTAGCGACAGGGGTGTGTCAGATCGTCGAATTGAGGAAGAAATTAAAAGAAATAAATTCGGTGATTTAACAGGATAGCAAAAACAGGGGAGAGGAAAGAGCAATCGAAAAAAACAAGAATTAACGAAGAAATCAAGTCCCCTGCCACCCCGGGAGAGCAATAGAAGAGTCGGAAGAGAGCGAAGGCGGGAACCAAGCCTCCGATTGAGAAAGGAGGTAGAAGCGGAAGAAAATAGGAAAAAAGAAGACAGAAGGTTTCTAGCAGAGACCGTTAAAGAATTGAGACTTGGCATTTCCTCTTTTCCTATACTAAAATCATGTAATGAGTTTGCAGCGTGGCGCCCTCTGATTAATCGCACCAACACTTCAGGAACAATTGGGGATATACGTCACCACCATCATGGGACAATTAGTGATTTACGTAACATCCACCAAGGGACAGTTGATGATTTACGTAACAACTCCCAAGTTTCGGCGCCATTAAATGGCATCAACTAAGCAACAAGGCTGGCTTTGCTGCTTAGTTTAAAATTTATATTTGTTTTTTATTTAAATAAGAACTTAATATTTACTATTTTTATTTTTTTTATGTTTTAATTTTTATTATCTAAAAGAAGAAACTGAGTGAGTGAGTGAGTGAGTGATCAACGCACAGCCCAAACCATAAGGCCTAGAAACTTGAAATTTTGTACAGAGGTTCTTTACAAATTGTAAGTGAGCGCTAAGAAAGGGTTTTTCGAAATTCAACCCCTAAGGGGGAGAAAGGGGGGTTGAAAGTTTGTTAACACATTAACTAATGTTGCACTGTATACTTAACACATTAACTGGTGTTGCACTGTATACTTAACACATTAACTGGTGTGGCACTACATAATTAAAAATATTAACCTCTTTTAAACTCTGTTCAACGAAAGAAAAACGAACTGGGCGTGTCTAATTAAATTTCCGATTTCAATTGTTAGACATTGTTGCTAAGTAAAAGTAACAATGTTTAACAATTGTATTTGGAAATTTAACTGGACACGCCCAGTTTTTCTTTCATTGGACAGAGTATAGGGAGGGGGGTACGAAATATTAACAACGAGCATAAATATGATTATGCAATGACAGGACATAGATAAGGCAATGCTTATCGAGGAAGCTAAGGAATCACACGGGTCTCCCTTGAGCTCTATAAAAACGTCCAGACAACTGGCAAAAATTTGTGTTTTTGGCAAAAAAAGAGAAAGAACGAGTATTGATCAGTGAAATTTGCAACAGAAAGATAAAAAACTATCCGGGCATTGGAAACATCTGAACACAGAGCAGGAGGGTATAAGAGCTTCTACGTTAAGGGCAAGGGAAATTTTAAAAGATAGGTCTAAAGTATCCACTGATGCTCCCTGGGAGTTGCATAACTTTTTAATGTGGGACAGAACAACAAGACGGTAAGTAAACTCCCGGGCAAAGTGTGCTATATAAGTAGGTTCATTAAGAATGATGGTTCCATCCCACCTCTGAGAATTATAAAACAAAATTGAATTTGTAAAATACGTAGAATTCCTGTTGTTCGAGTTTTTCTTAGAAGTTAACATTTTCTTTGAAATATTTAATAATGATCAGGAACTGGAGATAATGGAGAGTTAGCAGATTATTGAGAAAGAGTGAAAGATGACAGAGGACGCAGTCCCTTTGTTCCAGCTACAGTTGACGACATAACTGATAACAAAACATACATGAACTCAACTCTTTTCAAATAACAACCATATGGTGCTATGTCTTATAAAAATCTTTCGAAGGATTAAAACAATAATTTATATCTATCGAAATGCCAGCGAAGAAATGAATGAGTATCGGGCAGAGATGACGAGAAGTTATAATTCGTCTATAGAAGGAAATTGTAGAATTACTGAAAACAAATTTATTATTTAAGTTCATGAGGTTGTTCTGTTTAACCTACAATTGTAATTATCTCGGGCAAAGCCGGTTGCCTCTGCTAGTTTTACTATAAATCCTTTAATTATTTAACAAAATTAGATACAACACAATGTTCTGATGATTAAAAATATATTTATTTTCCTTGCTTATAAAAGCAAGATTTACCAAAATATTTACGTTACATAAAATCAATATTTATAAACTCTAATTATACATTACTTTATAAAATGTTTATATAATACATAATATTATATATTTATTTTAAAAATGAATATAAAGAAAACTTGATTACAATAAGTTACGATTAATAATTTAAAACAAAATTTCATAACAAGAAGCTTTTTTAATATTTTGATTACATCTTGGAATTTTCACCATAAAAACAGTTTTCATGTTAACAAGTATACAACTAAATGAACCATCATTTTCATCAAATATTTTGGCATTGTCAATATATAAATCAGTAAAAAACATTAAATTTTAACTGAAAATTTATTTAAAAAAAAGTATATATTTTCATCGGAGCACGGCTTTCACATCATCAATAGCATCATTAATAACATCACATTTTGAAATGACAAAACATCAGACATTTAAAAATTGGTTTGTTTAACTGTCATATTGTTGTAATGCTTAAAAAATTATTTTGCAATCCACTATGATTTGTAAAAAAGTTTAAAAGTGACTCAAAGTGATGGTAATTTAAAGACAGAACTCAGATTTAAGTAATCTGCCACTTTAAAAATATATCAGTGATCCTCAGAAAAGCTAAACGTTAATTTAATTGCTAAAATTGTTAAATCTTTATAATTACCTTTAAATTATTCATCGCACTCATATGTTCATTGGAAGTCGAAATATTTTTTAAGATAAGTTAGATCATGGACGAAGCTCACACATGTTACTCAGATTCTTAATTTATTCTAATAACATTTCATTAAAATAAGAATTGTTCGAATGCAAATTTTCTGTAATGATGTGAACGACTTTTGCCAAACTTAAGCCTTATAGTCTCTGAAGGTTTAAAGCCAGATATCGTTAAAGAAAGCTAATTTTTTCTTTAGCGGTCTCTGCATGAAGCCCGTTACATGAAAACTCAAATTTTTTTCCTTGAAGTCTCGTCTTGTAATCAACGCGACGAGGGAAAATGAAACCGAACTTTCAAACAGCGCTGTCTGATTAATCGCACCAACAGTCAGGTTTACGAAAATTACTTTAGACGTAAACTCATTACAGGAAGTAGCTCGAAATGCCAAGTCTCTTTCTTTAACGGTCTCTGGTTTCTAGCTTCCGAGGAGAAAGGAAGGATTCTCAAGAGGAGCGATGGTTTGGACCAGGGCGTTGGAAGGAAGAAAACGAACGCTCGCAAGCAAAGTAGAGAAGGCGTTCTCAACGTGCAAATATTAATGCGGAGAATTGTCCACTTGCAGGGAGAAGGAACGAACGACGGCGGAGAAGCAACGACTCGACGGGAAGGCGGAACGTTTCTGCTTCAGGAGTTGAACTTATCAATAGCAGCAAGCACGAAACGATAGGAGAGCCCGCCCGGGAAACGAAAGGATTGACATCGCCTCCAATAGTACAGGCAAGTGCACATAGTTTTAGGCGAGGTCCACGAACTTTTGTGAATGCGCACTACGAGAATACGTATGGTCGCCAGTTTCCCGCCCGCTCCCGGCGTATGCATCGGCCGTGCTCATTAGCGTCACCTCCCGACTTGGAAAAGGCTTCGAAACACGAATTGGCATCAGAGGAGGACCTGTTCGTAACTAATAGACAGACATTGTCAGGAATAGATTTTTCTGCTGGATTCACCAGCGAGGGCATCGAACCCGAGAGGCCAGTGACCTCGACACCGACACGATCCGACGGCGCCACTGACTGCCCGCCAGTGCCCCTTTGTGTGTTGTGCGAATGGTTTACCGAACGAAGGCCTCAGAGAGGACGACCAGCCACCCAAGGATTCTGTGGATCTCCCGAGTTTGACCACGACGCGTTTGGACGACCGGACGAACGTCCAACACAAGTCCATACCAATCAGTTCCCCAGACCAGCTGCCCACCGACGACGACTGCATTGCGAACACGCGACCAGCAGAGATCTCGTGCTGCGAGCCGCGCTCGGCTTTTGCGTTTCCTAATCAGGGTACTGTAGCATTGTGTATTAGTGGATTAATTTGTACTAATAAGTCCAGTAGACTGTTAAGTGGTATTCTAATTTTCCTCCTGATTAGTCCGAACTGCCTTTACTTAGGAATTACATAATGACTTTCTCTTCATGGATGACCGCACTGATGATAATGTACTAATGATAAATTTTATTTTTCATATTCATAGTGTTGGGCATCGATCAAATAAACCCTCTAGGGTCACCGCTTTCAAGTTGAAGGCTGCATATCCTTCCGCACCACCTCACCAAAGGCGTTTTCTGAAGAATATTGTATTCTGTTTCATTACAATTGCTTTAAAAATCGTTAAGCGAATATTTGATTGTATTCTAATTGATTTAATCGTATCCATTAAATTATCCATTTGCAACTATGCATAATAACGTCTCACTCTCCCTTCTCTTTACACGAGCTGCATCTAATTAAGTTCAATTTCGTAAAATTAACTTTTATTAAAAAAAAAGTCGTGAAAGGGTGTCAGCATTGCTAAGGACGTCGAATTTATGTCCGGCAAATTTGGCACGTATGGTATTGCCAGTCTCACGAAGATACTGTTTCTGGTATACTTTGCAATGTAACAGGTAAATTAGGTTGTGAGAAGTACAGGTCAGGTTCTGGTTAATTTTGAAAGTAAAGGAGGAAGCACTGCTGGAGATAGAGGTAGCAGGGTTAAGAAAATGGCAAACGCCACAATGCTTTTCATTGCAAGGAGAACATCCCTTAGTGGAAGTGCGTGGTTTAGTAATAGCAGCATGGACCAGAATATCTTTAAAATTAGATGTCCGTTTAAAAGAAACTTTAGGTGGTTCTGGTAGAATGGAATGGAGAAGAGGAGAGTTTTCAATTATATGCTGATGTTTCCTTAGGATATTTTTAAAACTATTGAGGGTTGGATGATAAGGAAGAACTAACGTAGGTGTTGCCATGGCTGGAGAAGGTTTAGGATTGTTGTTAGAACAGGAATTGCGATGTTTATAGATAGAAGCGCGTATGACAGATTTGGGGTAGCCTCTTGCTTTAAGGGAGTGGGTAAGGGCGTTAGCATTGAAGTCCTTGTCAAACTGGTTAGTGTATATTCTATGGATGCGAGTTAATTGACCTACAGGGATGTTATCCTTGCAATGGCGTGTATGGCAGCTATCATAGTGTAAATACTGGTGCCTGTCAGTGGGCTTCTTACAGAGATTAATAGACAATTTGCCTTAACAAAAGCAGGGGTATAAAAACCTGAGGTATGCTGTCATGGACAGAGTTTGGCATAAAATGTTTTATCCCTACATAAAAACCATTACCGAAAAGATACGAGGATGCAGTGGGTGTGAACCTCCCAATTTATATAAAAATTAGTTTCATTACATTGTCGAAAAGTGGAAGGACATATCTGTCTTCTTGCCAATTGATCACTTGAGATGCGGAGATCATTTAATCTTTAAGTCCAATGTTTGGGCCAGCCAGGTGGCCGAGAGGGCTAGGGCGTAAGCTTTCTCGTTCTCGAGTTCGCCTGGCTGTGGGTTCGAATCCGGCCGTGGCCATAGATGTTTGCGTTTGTCCCCGGGCTGCGTACAGATGTAACTTGTGTGAAAGGTGCAAAATGACCTGAGTAGTCGACGCCAAAAATTTCTAGAACCCCCCAATGTTTGGATTGGCGTTTGAAATTAATTCGTCATAAATCTATTTTTCTAGGAGTTGGAGAGCATCGAGTTATTACTTACATACTTACTTTACAAACTCACCTATCCGTTAGGGTCGCGGAGGTAGCAGCACTACGGAAGATCTCCAGCGATAGCGATCTTCCACCATCAGGTGCATGTCTTCCCTAGTACCCATCCGACTCTAACCCAAATCATACATGTAGTTTAGCCACATGGATCTAAGCCGATCCCTTCGTCTCTTCCCACCAGCTAGAAAATAACAACTCCCTAGGAAGCCCAGCTTGCAGCATCTGTATCACGTAGCCAAACCAGCGCAACTGAGATCTCTCAATGCAGAGTTTGTAGCGGCGCAACACCTAAAGGCTCCCTTATTGTGCTGCTCTGCACTCTGTCTAGTAGGATAACACCTGCCACACCTCTCAGAAATATCATTTCGGCTGCTTGTACCCGCGATCGCACTCTTTCGGTTATTACCCAAGTTATATGACATGACCCTTGGTGAGAATGGGGACAAGGATAGATTTGAAGACGTAGAGCTTGGCTTTGTTATCCAGCTCGCGTTTCATTACAACGGATCGCCACAATTCACGTTTGACACAGCTTGCTGCACCGATCCGAGCATCCAATTATTTTTTTTTTGCGGCCCATCACTCGTGAATGCAATCCCGAGATACTTGAACTTCTCCTCCTGTCTCAATGGGGTTCCCCTAACATGGAGAGCGCACTGGGCAGGCTATCTTGAAAGGACCAGAATCTCAGTCTTACCCATACTGATATTCATCCCAGCTTCTTCACGTTTGGCTTCAAACCGGTCTAGTGCATGCTGAAGGTTCGTGCAAAAAGACCAAAGGAGGCCGAGGTCGTCAGCAAAGAGCAACCTCTCCACCAAGCAGTCACCCACACAAACGCGCTCATCGCCTCGACTGCCTCTGTCTAACCAGTTCATAAAGATAATGAACAAGAGAGGCGGCAGTACTCACCCTTGGCAGAATCCAACACCAACGGTGAACTGTCTTGACTTAAGGCCATTTATCCGGACACACATCTCAGAGCTTTAGTACAGAGACTTGATAGCAACCAGTAATTGCCCATCCACTCCATACTATTGCAACACTTGCCAGAGCTTCTCCCGAGGAGCTCGGTTATATGCTTTTTCCAGGTCCACAAAGCAAGCGTAGACATCTTTTGCATACTCCCAGGATTTCTCAAAGATTTGCCTTAGAGCAAAGATGTGATCCGTCGTGATTCAGTCAGGTCGGAAACCACACTGTTCCCCCGACAGTTTGGAGTCGGCTATTTCCCGATCTCTCTTCTCCAGACACTTACCATACACTTTCCCAGTAATGCTGAGAAAAGAGATGCCTCGATAGTTGTTGCAATCTCTCTGATCTCTCTTTTTGAAAATAGGGATCAAAATTCCTGTTTGCCATTGCTTAGGGGCTGGCCAGATATCCAAGCAACCTGACACACCAGAGTTAGCCAAAGGATACCATCCTGATTTAAGGCCTTTAACATCTCGGACTGGATTTCATCATCATCTGCAGCTTTGTCAGTCCTCAGGGACTTAATTGCCCATCTGACTTCTGCTTCGGTGATACTATTCTTCGATTATTCTTCGCTCCAAGGTGCATCTCATGTGCCTCAGTTGTTGCTGTCACTGGATTAAGAAGAGATGCAAACTATTCCTTCCACCTATGCAGTACGCTCTTCTCCGTTTTCATAAGCTTCCCATCTGAACTCTCAATAGTCTGTGATGAAAGACTTCTTTCCACGAAGGCGGAGCACGATCTGCCAGAATACCTTGTTTGCCGAACCATAGTCTGCCTCCAATTTTCTCCGAACTTCTCCCAGGTCTTGGCTTTAGCTGTTGATATTGTCTTTGCTGAAGCTTTTTGCGTATCAGTGTACCACACTCGACTCGATGGTGATTTATTTGCAAGCCATAGCAAATAGGCTTCCTTCTTTGCCTTGACAGCTTCTTGGACTCACTGCTCCACCTTGCAGTCCTTTTCTCACAGCCCTGCAACACACTCAGCCGCGTACGACCACAGCACAATGCAGCCGAAGTAATCACAATAGTTTTAAACAACTGCCACTTCTCTTCAATAGTACCATGATCCCTGGGTAGTTTTTTGAACTTAAGATATGTTTGCTGCAAAGGTCTTCCTCACAGATGTGTCCTCCAATGCCTCCCATTTGATGTGCCAAGTCAGTCTGGACCTGGTATTTCGCTTGGTTGGCATGGATTCATAGAACCCCATAGTGCAGACAACAAGGTGGTGATCAGTTGATAGTTCTGCCCCTCTCCTCACACAAGTATCCAACACTTATCGGAATAAGTCATCTGATACGATTACAAAATCTATCAGTGGCTTCTGGTCCATTGCATTCCTGTACCAGGTATAATTATGGACATCCCATTGTTCCTACAGAGATCCAATAAGTATCTCCCACTCGCATTTAAATCGGAGTCGTCATTCCTCGCAATCACGCCTTTCCAAGTTTGGTCATCAGCCCCTACGCGGAGTTGCTCCGATATAACAACCAGGAGACTGTCGACTGTTTTTCGAACGGGAGCCTCTGCCTAACTCCTGAACGTGGGAGACTTTAACCTGCTCCACACTCGATGCAGTATGAATTCTCTCATTCTTCGACATCATGTGATATATATTTGTTTGGATACTCTTCGTCTCACTGGACAACCATGATCTTTCTGGTAAGGGTGACCCTAAAGTAGCAGTGCTACAACCAGCAAAGCTCACAGAATCCCTGAAGCAACCGAATCCCTGACCACTTAGGGGCATCCACTCAAGGGGCATCCACTCAGGGGCATTGAGTTATTAATAAATTTTTTCTATAAATAAATACTATGTTTACCTGGAATTCAATTGTAATTTAGAAAACTAGACAAAAACAAAAATTAGAAAGAAATCAGAATTAAAAATTTAGAATGTCTTTTCAATTGTACGTCATTGTCACAGATTTTTCAGTAATAACTATCGGCTTTCGGCTTTCAGTGGCTGGGAGGATTCACGTACATAGAGTTAAAAACCAACTGTGATATAGATTAATAGTAGAAATAATAAAACCTGTCCACATAAATAAATTTTATTCTTGCATGTACATGTACATTTCAGTCACTAAGTGGTCATCATTCAGCAAGAACAAATGAATATCCATTTTTTGTGAATAAGATGCTTCATTATCTTAGGATCTTAGAATGAAGCCTTGCCAAGTCCGAAAAACTAAATATGCCAAAAAAGAGAATTTTTTTTTATGTGAACAAATGCTCTTATGATAAATTGCTTTTAAAATACTTCACTTTAAGCAGATATACTCCTGCTAATTTTAAGCTCATCACTTCAAGAAAACTTAAATTATCAAGATTTAACCCGGAATAAACTGAATTTAAAACTAAAAAGAATTTTTAAAGGCTTTTAAAAGTAGAGAAGTATTGAATGTGGCCACCAAATAACAATGCTTTCGAAAACATTAAAATCCAAACCCTACAAAATTAAAAATCACATATAAAGTAACATGCCTACCTTATAAATATAACAATATTGAATTTAAAAACATTGGGTATGAATTAAAAGCAGTTAATAAAAATAAGAATTCCTCCAAGATAAACATAAATAGTTTATTAACCCAACCAATAAAAAAATTAACTTAACAACCAAAAATTGTAAAAATAAAAATGTAAGAAGTCTACCATAAGAACAAACAGCCCGCCTACCCCTTGACTTAAATGTAACAATTCCAAAAAATGAAAATCAAATTAAAAAGAAAATTTTGAATCTTCATGATCAAATTTTGTAAAATAAAAATTTATTATCAAAATGAACAATTCAAGGCCAAAAATACTACGCCAAAAAAAAAAACACAATTTAAAAACAAAATGCATTAAAGTCTAAAGTTTGTGGTCTGAAGATTGCAATAAAATAAAATACATACAATTTAAAAAAACCGGGTGATGTTATTTACAAAAGCGTCTTCCAAGATGAAATTCTTCATGGTGCGATGGATGGCACTGGGAAGCGTTCGTAGAAGACATCACACAGAAATAGTGCAACCTCCATGTACACAAGATAAAAATTGTAAGGCGGGACTGCTGACATGGACGGAACTTCTTGTACAATGAAGAATTACATGATGATGAAAATAAAATCCTCCAAAAAAACATAGTAGGCAAAATGTCGTATCATGACATTAACGTTTTCAAGCAGTCCAGCTGCTCATCTTCAGAATCAATGTAGGAGGGAGATACCAAACAAAAAAATAACAAATGAAACAAATTCTAAAAAGGAAAAAGGTGAAGTCAAAGGATATGACGTCACTCACAAAATGCTCCAATCACTGTGAATATCATATGACGCTTTGGCCAGAGTACAATCAGAATTTTTAATAAAGAGGGCCTCCTTAATAATACGTTTATTCAAATTTTGTTCCCTGCCCAAAACCCTTCCACCTTTCCAATTAATCCTGTGTCCCATGCCATGACAATGTCTGGCCAAAGCATAATCACTATGATTGAGTCTGATCGCTCTCTCATGTTCTTGTAACCTAGAAAATAGAGAGCGACCAGACTGACCAATATAGTTAGCATCACAGTCTGATCTCTCTCTCATGTTTACCAATATTTACATGGTAACATATTAGCAGAGCATAACAATCTAGCTCTCTGTATGAAATTCTGTATTGTATTTATCTTATAATTTAAGGGAATTTTTGAAAAATAATGAGGTAAATTATTCCCTTGAGTTTCCTTTTCTTTTAAGATAACATATTTTCATTTTTATATATAGATAGGTCTAAAAACTGTAATTCCTCTTTTTCAAACTGATGACACTGAAAATCAAATTGAGAATTAGAAGATAAATAAGAGGACAGAATGTGTATGTCCTCTAAGTTGGTAATGATCAAAATATCATCCACATAACGTAACCAACAAATAATGTTATGTGAAAAAGGAGAATTATTAATAATGTCAGATTCCCAATGTCCTAAAAAAATATCCGCTAAAATAGGGGATAGAGGATTGCCCATAGGAAGACCATTGTATTGCCTGTATACCTTATTATTAAACGTGAATTGCATAAATTTATAGCATTTAAAATATTCATTACAGCCTCGAAACTAAATTTGTTTCTTATTTTCATTTTGATGATGTCTAGGACTGCAGGAACCGAGATGTTATTATACATGTCCTTAATATCTAAAGTATACATGTGCCATGTAATTATTTTACAAAATTTGATCATGAAAATTCAAAATTTTCTCTTTAATTTGATTTTCATTTTTTGGAATTGTTACATTTAAGTCAAGGGGTAGGCGGGCTGTTTGTCCTTATGGTAGACTTCTTACATTTTTATTTTTAAAATTTTTGGTTGTTAAGTTAATTTTTTCTTTGGTTGGGTTAATAAACTATTTATGTTTATCTTGGAGGAATTCTTATTTTTATTCATAACAATATTGACTTTATTTTATAAAGAATGGCATATACAAAACGGAATCAATAAAGAATATACGAGGATTATTCAATAAAATACGTTTGGACTGCGCAAGCATGAAGGTATCGCCTAGACAACAGAAAAGAGTTGTTTATATCTGTTGCTTAAGTATAATAAGGCGTCTGTCACATATATTAGTTATTTTCTTTCTTCTGAGAGCTGTGATTAAGTTTAAAGATGGCATTCATGGTAGACTATCCGTTGAAAGATAATCTGCGTAGTGTATATTCAATGGAAAGTTTTACGAAAATGAAAATACTTGCAGCGTCCACAGTTATACAAGAAAGGAAGTGGTGACGAATGGTGCAAAAAATTTCGTCAAAGAAGAAAATCCACAAAAGATTTGGCACGTCCAGAAGTATCAGATAAATATTTGAGACAGTTAGAAATTGCTTTAAGCACCAATAGGCAATTTACTTCTCTTTGGCTCTCTAAAACAATGGCTAAAATATCACTTGTTCAAATCCATCGCTAAAGTATAGGTCACTATTATACAATGGTTCTTTCAGCAACCTCAGGAATTTCACCAGATAGGCATCTTTGGATTAGTGTACCAATGAGTTTCATGCCTTAATGTTCATGTAGATTCCTTTTAAATTCTGTGAATAAAAAATTCTTAGCAGCCTCGTAAATGGGTAAATGTGTTCGACAGTTGCATGTATGCAGGAGTGAATTATATTTTTTACTAGCAGAGGACCCGGCATCGCCTGAGATAATTACAGTTGTAAGTAAGCTGAACAACCTCAAGAAGTTGGTTTTCAATAACTTTAAAATTACTTGCTGTAAACGAAGCTCCCGTTGTTCAGATGTTTTTGATATTCAGATAATTTTTTATCTTCTGTGACCAATACACTTTTTTTCTTCGATGGAATTTCGATAGATATCATATAACATGGATTCTGCGAACGATTATTAAAGAGCACATATCAGTTGATTTGAAAAGTCGACTTGATGTATGCTTTGTTATTGGTCTAATGGTTGCATAGTGGTCAGAATTGCTATTCAATAAGGAAGTCCGGGAATAGCAATATGGTAGATATTTAATAATCGCCCTTTTTTAAACGCGTGTCGAAACAATTTTATTTTCGAGCAAATTAACGAAATATATAAACCTAAATATACAAGAAGAAAAAACAGAGCAAAAAATTGAAAATTAATTCAGTCTCTATCTGGCTCGTTGATGTTTCTGTTGTGTTGCCGGCTTATAAGGCTGTTTACCGCATGTAAGATAGGATTTTTCTCAAAGTTGAACTGGCTATTTAGGATCTTATTCGGAAATTCCATTGTTAATCTTCTGATCATCAGTTCTTCATGAGTCATTTTTCTCCTGTGGTTTGATTCCACTTTGAGTATCGTCATTACATCGTTAGTAGTTCCGAATTGGTGTTGCATGTAAGAATAAAACCGACTTATCATCACCATTCAGCCAGGACTATCAGTGCTCACTGAATCTTTCCTTGAAGGACATTTTTGTACAGCCAACATATAAGGACTTACAATTGGAGCAGTTTAGTCTATATACACTAAACATGATATTTTTACGAAAGCTTTATCTGCTGAGGAGGTTCATGGGAGCTTCCAGGCAGATTTTTTGAAAAAGAGCAAAATTCTCGTCTCTGCATGATGATTCAAGACAGTAAAGCGAGAGGGAGAGGCATAAAAAGAGACTGTAGTCCTTCATTGAAAAAAAGAGGCAAGTCGATTTCCGTGAGCATTGGAGATGGGATGTTAGCCCAGTCGCGCGTAAGCGGAATAGAAGGAAGGCGATTCGCATGCAAGCAATTGACTAGAGAGAAAACAAGCGAGAGAGGCACGAGCACGTTCTAAAGCGGAGAATGATTTCATGGGAAGGGCAACGAAGAAGTGACAGTGTCACATGTTTTTCCGAAGAGAGCGAAAGGTGGCAATGAAGGTAGAGGGGAGTCGCGGACTCGAGGTTTCAGAACGCGAGTCTTCTGGAACACACACTATTGCTTGAGTTCGCGCTCACCCCTCTGCTAAGTGGTTTGGCCGGCGCCGTCGACGAGGGAGAAGGAAAATTCCAGAAGGAGGAGACGGGCTCGAGAGTCAACGGGAGACGGTTGCAAAGAAGGAGGCAAGAATGCCAATAGGCGGATTCTTCAAGTGCGAGCTTGAGGAAAATAGTGGAGCGGCAGAATACTCGAGAGGATAATATTGGCCGTTCGGAAAAAACACGGAATAATATTATGAAGTATACAACGGAGCCGTTAACTTCAATATCTACATTCAAGCATCGTCGTGTTTCGAGAACGAAAACCGAATTTTCGTCTTGCACAGCGACTGATAGTCGTGTTTTTTGTATATTGCAAGCAAGATCTTCCTTCAGTATTAATAGTTTTCTTAATATTACAGAACTGCATGACAGATACGAATTCTCACCGAAAGAAAAAAAAATACTCCCTTCAGAGCAGAATGAACTGAGTCACTTACGTACGAGTGAATGGAAGTATTCCATTGAGAGCGAAGAAGTGAACGGTAATCTCTTAAATTTTACCAAGACTGGTTGGTATCCTTTATTATAACCTAACCTCCTACTGGTTTATATCCTAATTACCGTGCAGTCCGAGTAGCAGAGAATTATCGTTTATGTTAATTCATTTTTGTGGGAAGACCAATATATCCAAATGTAAACTTATCATAGCAATGTTTTTGGATTGCTCTGTACGGGTCCCAGATCCTAATTAATGCAGTCGTCTGCGCCATTAAAAAATACACCAGTTTTAACCAGAGTCTGGTCCGTCCTTCCGTCTGTGAATTAAACGGGTAGCCGAGGTTTATTTGGTTCGACCCGGTCGTGAAAGTGCACCGGGGTTTATCGTAAAGTTCAAAGAAAATGGTTTGGAGTAACCATGGAAACAACGTTTTAAATATAAATACACTCATTTATTCTATGATAATATATTATATACAGCAAATGTAATATAGGTATATCTCTATACAAAATTTTAATCAGAATGGTTTATTAATTCTTTATATACTCTTTATAATAAATTCTTACAACGTGTAATGCTTGAAATTTACTTTCTCTACTCAAAGTTCAATATTAAAGATTAATTACTTATACTTTTAATTTGAAGCTATCCTTATTATCTCACAAATCAATTATTATCTTAGGCACTGCCTTCATAACTTTTTAAAGGTTCTAAACTAACAATTAATTTACTTTTCTCTCTTTTTAAATGAAAGTTAAATTAAAACAAGATTTTTCACAATTTATCATATTTACAAATTTATATGTTCTGTGACCTTTGCGATATAAAGAGAATGAAAAAAGGAATGTGCACCATTACCCGTTCTTCTTGATGACTCCGATGTCGCTCGTCGCTCGCTGCGGTGAGTGGCAGGGGGTGGTTTGATTTCTTCTTTCGTCGGGCTCCGCGAGAGTGCTTTTAACTAACATTGGCTTAAGTTATAATAATAATCATAACAATATTATTCATTTTATTTGATCTCTTGTCAGGATAATAGACTATTTCTGATCTAAAGGTAGATTATTTAGTGAAGGTGTTTCACTCTATAACAACTTTACACGACTTTTTCGTGGTTCGTCTCCTCTTCCTCCATCTTTCTGTACGAACTCACACAACGTCCGATTCTCTGAAGATCTCGCCACAACTCTTCTTCTGAACATCTCGATCACAACTCTCCTTCTCCATCTCCCGTCGTCAACTCTCAATCGTCTCTCCAAAAAATGTAAAGAGACGCCGCACACTGACGATAGAATAATCATCGTTGATTGGTTAAACAATTTAATAGGTGCTTAGGAATTGAGAGACACGGCACAGAGCTCGCTATCGCAGAGGAGGGGGGGGGGGTTCAAAGTGAAAAGACGATCTCGTCTCCACTCGATAGAGCCAACTGTAAATTAATGCCGCTTGTCAAACAATTCTGAAAATGAAATATCTCCACTTCATGAGCGTATTGTTTAACAATTCCAACGGTTTCAATTATAAACCGTTTTTATAACAAAAATTATAAAATCATCCCCAAACTGTTAACATTCTTTATTAAGAAGTATAATTGTTCTTAAAAATATGGAACAACATAATCAGAGGGGACGGGTCTTCACAGCTCTAAGGCGTTCGACTCATTTCCTCATAACCTTCTGCTACACAAATTATCCCAATTTTATAATATTCGGGGTCTACCGCTCCAATGGATTGCCAGCTCTCTAAAAGATACACAATATACCCTCACCCTTTTTAACAAATCCTCGTACACCATAACGCGTAACATCGGCGTTCCCCAAGGCTCCACACAAGCCCCCCCCCCCCTTCTCTTCAATTTATTTATTAACGATCTTTCCTTGACATTAGCTCCTCTATCCTCGATCGTTTACGCAGACGACGCAACTCTACGCTGATTTTACTCTTTCCGCGATTCAACACTCGTTTAGTACTGTACTTAACAAATTATTAAGTTGGAACAGCCAAAATCACCTCCAATTAAACCTTGATAAAACCACTTTTATTATCTTCCACCAACGTAACAAAAAGCTTGACTTAGTTAATTTTTCAATACGCTATAATACAAAGGAACTCTTTCCTACTAAATCTTATAAATTTCTAGTGATTCATCTTTCTTATAATCTTTCCTGGGATGCCCATACCAATGACTTATCTTCCACTTTAAACTACCGGCTCGGTCTTTTCTCACGGCTTCATTTTCTGCCTAAAAGCATTCTCCTGCTACTCTACTTTGCTCTCATTCAGTCATCACTTATTTACGGTCTTGAATTTCGGGGTAGTACCACCATAACAAACTTAAAACGCTAACATCGCATTGAGAAATGGTTTGTCAGAATTTTATTTTAACTAAAAAAATTCGACCCTGTCTCCCATCTCTTTCTCTCAGCAGGTATTATGCCGATTTCTCAATTACACTCCTATTATCTTGCGCTATTCATCTTCAAAGCCTTAAGTAACAAGCTCATTTCTTCTCTCCCCCTTAATATTTTCAACTCTAGATCATTAGGACTTTATAATTTACGGTATAATGACTCTCTCACGTTCCCTTTGGTTAAACGCTCTTACCAGCTTAAGAGCATTACTAATGCAGGAATCAGACTATTGAATAATTTAGCAAACCAAATACGTTCTTCCCCTTCCATATCCATTTTTTAAAGCAGACTGAAGAAATATTACACTAACTTCTCCTACAATCCCTTTTAATCCATTGCATTCATATTATTACTTACACTTGATTGTATTTCTTATTGTACCTCCATCCAGAGACGTAAATGGATGCTGCCTTTTAAATCGTCGGCCTTCGGTCATTTTGACCCTGGCTGGATTCTGTATTAAACTTAATTAAATTATATGAAATGATTGTGGGAATATTTCTATTAGCTTTATCCAGCTACTTAAGAGAAAACGTTGGAGCTATAGTAAAAAGGAGTTACAAAGTTTCCTCTCTTATTAATCAAGTGGGAATTTTTGTCTATTCTATGAGAATAATAACGTACAAATTTCTCATATTCTTCTTAGTGACTTTAGCGATATAATTAAGTGGCTGCAAATCCCATCTAGTTTCTTCTTTTAGCAACTGATTTTGGAAGTTATTTACCAATATATTTGTTGGATATTAGTAGGGGTTTATTGCGTATTGACACCCCTGCTCTTCAAAGAAAGTTTATTTGATTATTGACAAAATTATCGAATTGTTATTTTCACTTATCTGGATTTGTCTCACCGGTTTTAGTCCTCCATGATTGTCTAGTGCAAGATTTATATATCTACTAAATATCGCATGGGATCTTCGTTTTTCCAGTTTATTTCATATCGTCGGATTTTGGTGCATAAGCCAGCAGTGAGATTGTGTGTCTACCTAGAGTATCCGCTTTCCAAGTCAGCATCCTCAGTATTTTTATCACGATTTCGTATGCGCGTTGCTTTACCTGTTATTCAGTAATTTCAGCGGCTACATTGTTGATCATGCTTCCATTGCCAAATTTATATCTGTATCTAATCATTAATTTATTCATATACACTGATTGGAAGAAAGTAATTGGACACCCATCCACCCGGCAAAAAATGAACCTTTCTGCCATCCCACGTGTCACTACTGTATGGAAATGCAAAGATAGTCATCAGACAACACCATTGACTCTAATGAAGCATCATGCCACGACAGGTGGAGCTGATAGAGTTCGAAAAAGGTGTCCTGGTTGGAATGTCGCACCAAGGCGCATCCATACGAGAGATTGCCAGCAGCCAGAACCACCCAAAATCAACAGTGGCGTATGTGCTGAAGAAGTACAGGACCAATGGACATTGTAGGAATGCACCAAGGCCTGGTCGTCCAGCTGCATTGACCGACAGGGACCGTCGAGTGCTGCAGCGGGAGATACCGAAGAACCGACGGTCGACGATGACCACCATCGCCGGGGAATCCCAGCAGGCATCTGGATGTCACGTTTCCACCAAGACCCTCCGAAAGGAGGCCCACATGCTGGGCTATCACGGCAGAGCAGAAGCCCACAAGCCGCTTTTCACACAGGCGAATAAAACGAACAGACTGCAATGGGCCAAGGGAACGCAAAGATTGGACCGTTGAGGACTGGAAACGTGTTCTCTGGAGCGATGAATCCCGCTTCACATTGTTTCGATCGGATGGCAGAGTTTGGGTGTGGCGTTTACCTGGAGAACGGCTCCTTCCTGAGTGTATCATCCCAACAGCGAAGTTCGGCGGAGGAAAAGTTGTGGTGTGGGGCTGTTTTTCGTGGTATGGCATAGGCCCGGTAGTGAAGGTGGAAGGCACCATGAGGGCTACGGACTACACGACCATCCTGGAAAATTTCGTTCTCCCAAACCTTTGGCAAACCTACGGTCTACAGCCATGCCTGTACCAAGACGACAATGCCAGGCCACATGTTGCAGCTCATACAATTCAATAGTATGCCAATAATAATGTTGAACGCATGCAGTGGCCAGCCCGGAGCCCGACCTGAATCCCATCGAACATCTGTGGGATGAAGTCGAGCGGCGGTTGAGGGGTAGTAGCTCAATCCCCAAAACACTAACTGAACTGTGGACGGCTGTACGGGACATTTGGTGAGAGATTCCTGTGGGGTCGTACGTACTCTTGTGGAAAGCATGCCCCAGAGAGTGGCCGCCGTGATTGCAGCCAGAGGGGGGCCGACAGGATATTAGCTTTATCAATAAAAGCAAATAAATGCACTGTGTGAGGTGTCCAATTAGTTTTTTCCAATCAGTGTATTTAATTGCTAAAATGAATTAGCTGAAAAGTGATCAGCCTTGTACTTTAGTCTTACTCTATCTATACCATGAGTAAAACTATTTTATTACAAATTCAAGGTTTCATGCTCACTACCTGAAGACACGCGTGACAGGCAGAGTGCGCTTTGGTACCAGAGAAGGACTACGAGTTTTTGACCTCTTAGTATCTTGGTTTGATTGGTACCACCCGACCCGCCCAGTATCTTGGTTCGTCGTTTGCACAGACGTCCGTTCTGTGGTTGTGTGCCATTGGATGTGAAAAGACAAGATATACATCAAATCGAAGAGAAAGTTATATTTTTGGATTTTCTTATCGGTGGGTCTTATAAAAGAAATTGTAATTATGAAGCCGCATAACTTAAAGAAGGTAATATATTATTAAGTACCGAAAGGTGCTTTATGCTATCAGTGTGGGGAAACGTGTCTGTCTGTCTGTCTGTCTGTCTGAAACTCAAACTCCTCCGAGGTTATGAAAGATTTTCAAAATCTGTTTTTGTCAGTCGATGAATATGGTTCATGGCACGAACCAGTTACAAATATTATCTAAATCGGTTCATTGGCACGTGCA
>JAHWFO010107039.1:64101-76631 GCA_023313115.1 Rhysida immarginata
TGGAGGATTAAGAACTCCAAACCATTAATACTTTTCTTAGATAGCACTTTCGTAGGGATTTCATCTCTGATGTAAACAGCGACCCCACCACCGCGAGTAGTTCTATCAGATCTAAAAATACGGTAGTTCCTGATGTTAATTATCTTGTCTTCAATATCGGTAGATAACCAGGTTTCTGTGAAGACAATTATTTGAGATTTCGTGTAATTAAACAGGAAACTGAAGTCGTCCATTTTGTTCAGCATAGAAAGGGCATTCAAATAAATTATTCGTATCGGTTGCCTTATAAGTTGTCAATATTATGAAATGGCCTGGGGATGCCTCGCATAGGAATGAAGTCTATATGCATCTTCGGTCAATATTGGACTTTTTCCTCGAAATTGAAAGTCCTTTTGGCCATTTTTGTTGTTGCCATGTTGATTTGTCCGATTGTTGGCTTAGACGGAGGAAAAAGTAGTGTGATGCTACTCCTTCCCTCGTAAGCCATCTGCCACATTCTAATATTTTCAGGCCATGATTATTTAGTGTATGCGTCAGCTTTATGGGAGTCACAGATGCGTCTAAATTTCCTATACACAGCCTAGCTGTGGGAGCAGGGGTTATTAATAGGTCCCATCTTTCTTGCTTATCCATTATTTGTTTATTCTCTGTGATGTTAATAGGCGCATTTAAAGTAGTCTTCAGACCTAATATTTGCGCTTCCATATTTTCTATATTATTATCCTGAGGCCTAATTATCTGATCCATGGATTCATTTATCTCGATGCGTGTATAACTGCGTTTATTTTCATAATTCACTTGATTATCTTGGTCGTACTGAGGTACATGAGACTTATTTTTCGATTTTTGAGTAGATTGTTTGCTGATAGTACAATTTAACTCCATATATTCATTAATACTGTTCTTTATCACGCCATTATCAGGGCCATTTTCAGAGTTTGTTCAGAATTTTTTCAGTGTTAGTTCGGCAGCTGTGATAAGTTCTGAAATCTTTTCTGATATATCATTGATCAGTTGGGCCATCATTGTTTGTAGTGAATTTAACACGCCATCCACGATTGAAGAGACTATACTTACTTGATTAAAAGCTCTCATTGTAGGTAATGTATTCAACATAGGTAAATGTCCACTCATTTCCTTCCACTCATTACACATAGTGTTAATTTTTTCACTTAAGTCCTTATAATTAATTAAGTCATTTAAGTTTTGTTGTTGATTTACTTGTGATAAAGTTTGAGTTTGTTGGCAATAGATGTCAGTTGTAGTCTTAGGTGCTTCTTCTTTCTTACTTCCTGTCTCCATGTTTTCCAATAGGTTTTGTAATTCGTCCAGTTTTCTTGTCATTACCTCTTTGTAGTCTGTTTTTTGGTTACTTTTTGTCCTGGTAGCTCCAAGGCAAGCTCCACGACGATTTTATATGCTGGGCTCGAATTCGGGTCTACTGCATTAGGCATCTGTTCGAAGTGATTTTCACTGGCGGCCATTTTGTTATGTATGACCATAAATATTCGACCAATTTAATCTATCGATTTGTCTTAATCGACGGTTATAAAAACGTACACCATCACAACTCGAACCAGGGACCATTCATATGGTTTACCAAAGTTTACCTAGTAGTGAATAACTGAAATGAATGAGTATTGGACAGGACATACATATCGCTCGGATTCAGGAGCCCTGGATTTTCAAAGGCGGAATCAGAGGTTTACCTGACAGTGGAGTAAATTAATTTATGATTTTAATTGTCTATCTCGCCGAGCTTGTCTCTTGATTAAAAACAGTACTAACGCACTATCCATATATCACTTGTCTTCTAGAGATCTGGCAGTAGCGAAGTTCACCCTCCAGTTGGATGGTTTAAATCGTGACATAATACTTGTCTAATTTGAGGAAATGGATTAGAAGGTCGTATGTAGATGAGAAACAATCCTTGGCTGACCATCAGCATATCCACTTTTCTTTTATCACTTGTGTAGACTAGGATAGAACGTTTAGGGATACTAAGCGGACTAATTGAGTTCAATATCGCGAGGATGTTCATTCCGCGATTTCCGCGATTTCCGCTCTTCGAAACAGAATTAATGATACTGTTGACCTGGAGCTTTGCGTTAGTGGTTTGCAACAAGCCCTGGCACGATCATATCATAACAATTGTCACCTGTTGAGGAAGAGATGCAGATCCCACTGTATTTGGTGGAATCATGATCTCTTTCTACGGAGACAAAAAATAAGAAAGCTTTTTAAGAACGCGAAAAAGACTAACGAGTGGCATCTTTATAAAAATGCCCTCGCTGATTATAATAAAGCTGTTAGATCAGCTAAACGCAGTTCTTGGAGAAAGTTCTGTGAATCAGTCCAAAAGACTGAGGAAGGAGCCAGACTCCATAAATTTTTGAGATGCGATAAACCTATTATGGTTAGCACTCTCAAGAAAGCAAATGGGGAATACAGCAGTAACAGTATAGAAGTCCTTGAGACTTTGATTATAACTCATTTCCCAGGTGCTGAGCTCATTGATCCGACGGATCCGGTGCTTCTTGACTCTATGGTCAGGACATCACGGACTGGATTGTCCATTGCAGGTGAAGTAATTACTCATCGTAGGATCATTTGGGCAATTATATCCTTCGATCTGTATAGATCACCCGGCCGGATGGGATCGTTTTAGTGCTTCTTCAACAGGAATCGGATGTGATCTGTAAGATTACTGATGGACGAATTAGATAAGATTTTGGGATTCTTGGTCCCTTTCACACTAATCAATTTGTCTATCAGTCTGGCAAATTACAACATAAGATCGTCCTAGCAAAGTTTACCAAAATCATACCCCCATGACACATTAGAACTAAACACTGTAAAAAAATGAACTATTCAAAAAATCTTCATGCGCTTCCACTTCGCAACCATAACTAAAGCCAGAGTCAAACTTTTAATAAAAGCTTCATATATGTAATTACTTTTATATATTTAATCGCATATCTATAGGGCAAAATTTACAGTAAATTTTACATTCTAAATTTAACATAAAATATGTTAACCAACAAACTCCAATAAGAACAAGAATATAACTCGTAAAACGATTTTCAAATAAGCTGAAAAGAAGAATATAAAAATTTGTTGTTTAATATTACAGTAATAATTTTATATAGAGCAATGGCGAAAACTGCATGTGAATTTACGTATTCGATTGCAGCGCTCACACGATTCTTTCCAAACACGCGCGAAATGAGAAATGAAGTCCTCGTACGTCTAAATGTTTTAAACTACTGGGCCTATGTTCTTTCCACTGCTAGATCAAAATTACCATAAACGTCAAGAGAGAAAAATCATTGTTTCAAAGCTTTGTCGGGAAAAATCTTTTAAGCATTCCAAGGAACTTTAGCTGTGATGCAGATCTAATTTTAAATTTGAATATTTCACTTTTACTTGCAATTGGTTAAACTCAATAGTGGAAATACCTTTGATTCTATCCGCATTCACATCATTTTTATATATAGGCCTAACTTTAATTAGCCATTTTTAACAATAGGCCAAACATTAGTCATTTTAACTGTAGGCCTAACATTGATCATTTTAACTGTAGGCCTAACATTAAATAGCCATTTTTAATAACAGGCCTAACATTAATTAGCCATTCTTAGCAATAGGCCTAACATTATTTAGTCATTTTAACTATTGGCCTAACATTAGTCATTTTTAATAATAGGCCTAACAATAATTAGTCATTTTTAACAATAGGCCTAATATTAATTAGCCATTTTTTTAACATTAGGCATAACATTATTTAGCCATTTTTAACATTAGACCTAACATTATTTAGCCAATTATAAGAATAGGCCTAACATTATTTTGTCATTTTTAACTGTAGGCCTAACATAATCTAGTCATTTTAACTGTAGGCCTAACATTATTTAGTCATTTTAAATGTAGGCCTAACATAAATTAGCCATTTTTAACAATAGGCCTAACATTAGTTAGCCATTTTTAACAATAGGCCTAACATTAATTAGCAATTTTTAACATTTAACAATAGGCCTCACAGCACTGAATTTCAAAACGAAATGAGCACGTGCATCGACAAAGCTTCATAACAGGCACGTGCTCCAAGCTGCCATCAACAATGCTTAACTGATAAACTAAAAGTAACACTGTAATCACTTATGTCTCGTCAGTAGGAATCGATTGATATATTACATGCCCTAAGTTCATTATCTTAACATTAGTGCACGTGATTGAAAGGGTCCAGGAGAGCTCATCAAAAGTTGATATATCGCAGTTAAGTTCTTGCACTTCACGTTTTCGTGCAAACGATGGCCAGCCGGGCACATAAAGGTACTGATTAAGCTTGTATTCTTATATATAGCTTTAGCTAAAGCTCGTAATATGGGATCATTGAAGTATTTTTTGGGGGTCATTTTCTCGGACGTAGCATTTCGAAAATCGAAAAGAATGTCATATTCGTCTTGTACTCGTCATTCCCGTTCGAATGACATATTGCATGCCTTATATGTCCAATAAAAAAAATTTAATTGGGGGGTTTGGATCTCAACAGTCACATGACTGTTAGACCGATTTCAATCACAAACTAATCAGGTGAGCTTAGGAATTGTCTCTATCGAACAGCGAAAACAGAATTTGAAAAAGTTAAAGTGTTCTCGAGTAATCGTCGGACATACAGACAGACAGACAGACAGACACACAAACAGAGCGAAACCAATATATGCTTTTCAGTATATAACAAGAATATAACTCGTAAAACGATTTTCAAATATGCTGAAAAGAAGAATATAAAAATTTGTTGTTCAATATTACTGTAATATTTTTATATACAGCAATGGCGAAAACTGCATGTAAATTTACGTATTCGATTGCAGCGCTCACACGAATCTTTCCAAACGCGCGCGAAATGAGAATGAAATCCTCGCACGTCTAAATGTTTTAAACTACTAGATCAAAGTTATCATAAACGTCAAGAGAGAAAAACCATTGTTTCAAAGCATTGCCGGGTAAAATATTTTAAGCATTCCAAGGAGCTTTAGATCTGACGCAGATGTAATTTTAATATCTCACTTTTACTTCCACTTGGTTTAAATAAACAGTGGAAATACCTTTGATTCTATATGCATTCACGTCATTTTAAAATATAGGCCTAACTTCAATTAGCCATTTTAACAATAGGCCTAATATTAATTAGCCATTTTTAACAATAGGTCTAACATAAATTAGCCATTTTTCACAATAGGCCTAACAATATTTAGTCATTTTAACTGTAGGCCTAACATTAATCAGCCATTTTTAACAACAGGCCTACCATTATTTAGTCATTTTAACTATAGGCCTAACGTTATTTAGCCATTTTTAACCATCGCCCCAACATTAATTAACACATTTAACAATAGGCCTAACAGCACTGAATTTTAAAATGAAATGAGCACGTGCATCAAGAAAGCTTCATAACGGGCACGTGCTCCAGGCACCCATCAACAATGCTTAAATGATAAACAAAAAGTAACACTGTATTCACTTATGACTCGTCGGTAGGATTCGATTGATATATTACATGCCCTAAGTTCATATTCTTAACATTAGTGCACGTGCTTCAAGAGGTCCACGAGAGCTCATCAAAAGTTGATATATCGCTGTTAAGTTCTTCCATTTTCACGTTTTCGTGCAAACGATGGCTGGCCAGGCTCATAAAGGTACTGATCATGCTTGTATTCTTATATATACCTTTAGCTAAAGCTCGTAATAAGGGGTCATTGAAGTACTTTTTGGGGGTCATTTTCTCGGACATAGCATTTCGAAAATCGAAAAGAATGTCATATTCGTCTTGTGCTCGTCATTCCCGTTCGAATGACATATTACATGCCGTATATTGCCAATAAAAAAATTTAATGGTGGGGTTTGGGTCTCAATAGTCACGTGACTGTTAGACCGATTTCGACGACAAACTAATCAGGTGAGCTCAGGAAGAAGAACTTGAAAAAGTTAAAGCAGCGAAAAAAGAACTTGAAAAAGAACAGCGAAAAAAGAACTTGAAAAAGTTAAAGCAATCGTCGGACATACAGACGGACGGACGGACAGATAGACAGACAAACACACAAACAGAGCGAAACCAATATATATATAATAAATCGGAAATAACCGATAAAAATAGGAAATAATGCTCCCTCTCCCCAGTAATTACTCATTTCATTATTTTTAATTAATCCTCGAAGGTTATACAGAAAATTAACATAAGATTTGTCTTTTTATTCTAATTTAAATATGTATGTCATTTTAGCAGGTGCAATTAATGATCCTAAGTTTGATTACATTTATCGGCTACTAACATGCCATTGCCTCACTTGGGTCATCTAAAGTATTATCACTAAATGCGCACTTATACTAAATAAGACAACAGAGGACAATTACCCTTCATGGCAAGGATAGGACTTGGTCTCAGCCGATGACTGGTATCAATAGATCCCCTGAGGTCGCTATCTGTTTTTTTTATAGTACGCAGGCCCTTTGAGCTCTTTGGGACTCCTCCCGGAGTCCTATTGATCATATGATTAACATGTCACGTATAGTTGGCGTAATTTCATCTTTAAATATAGTATTTGATTCGAATCCATATCTTAATACGGTCAGATGGCAATTAACCGTACCGTCTTGGAAGTATTAACAAAATGAGCATACTGTTCTACATCCCGCATACTACATGCATTTTAACCAGGATAAACTTTAATATAAATATAAGTAGGTAGTTATTCGAATTGAGATAATTTAATCGACATTGTAAAAATTATTTACATTCAAACTTTCATATATTGAAACTTTTGGAAAACAAAATGCCTGAATAAAGGATTATTTCGATAAAATAATTTATGTATTTTATACTTTTTGTTATAATATTTAGGGTCGAACTAATCCTCAGAATTCAAAATCTTGCGTGCCCCATACACTATATCATACTAAGATAAGCTAACTTTCAAGCTATTGGGTTCATGCCCCACTCATTGGTTCAACCTTCTCAAATACTTATCATATTAACATTCACTCTTACTCTAATCGCATGAACACTCATTGCTGTTACATCCTCTATATGATTTACAATCTGGATAGGCCTAGAGTTAAACTTAATATCCATGATTCCTATTTTGGCTTTCAACTCTAAAACACTTTATAACACAGGCCTTAGCGTCATCAATACTCTTAATAGGAGTATTAATGTCCTCAATACCGCATATATGATCATACCTCAATCAGTCACAAATTATCTTGCTAGCATCACTTTTAATAAAGTTAGGAGCTGCCCCTTTACACTTTTCATTACCCTCAATTAAAGATAATTCAGATTGAGTAAACTGCTTAATTTTAATCAATTGACAAAAAATTGCACCATTATTTTTAATTCTAAATATATCTGACAAACTATTAATAGGGCCTATGCTACTACCAGCTTTCATCGGAGCAGTAGGAGGTTACAACCAAACAAGATTACGAAAATTGATAGCATACTGCTCTATTGGACATATAGGATGGATAACAGCAGCCATGATAACTGACGAACAAATTTTTGTTCTATATCTACTAACTTATATTTTAATCTCATTCACAATCATAGTATATTTAGGTATCAATAAAATCATATTCACCCCTCAACTATTAACCTCAGCAAAAAATAAAACAACAGATTTCTTACTATTCCTAAATTTAATATCATTGGGAGGACTCCCCCCAATATTAGGGTTTTTACCAAAATGACAAGTAATTCTAGCATTATCAAAATCAAATTACATTATCACAACAACATTCTTAATTGTAGCTTCACTAATCACCCTATATTATTATCTACGAGTATCATACTACTCATTTATATTAACAGAATCTCCAGTATTATATGGACTTAATGAAGACAATAAGACAATAATCATGCTTTTAACCCCCTCAATTTTAGGAATACCCTTCATCTAGATATTAATCTAACACTTTAAGTTAACTAAAACTATTAGCCTTCAAAGCTAAAATTATTATTTAAGTTCTCACTTGCCTTTAAATTTGCAATTTAATATTCCAAAAACTGAAGAACCAGAAAAATAATTCCATTTTAGATTTACAATATAACATTTTAAAACTTTCTTACCGCGATGATTATTTTCCACAAATCATAAAGATATTGAAACTATATATTTAATTTTTGGAGCTTGGTCTTCAATAGCAGGGACAGGATTAAGATTGTTAATCCGGCTCGAATTAAGCCAACCAGGAAGATTAATCGGACACGACCAAACATAAAACGTAGTTGTTACCGCTCATGCCTTTATTATAATTTTCTTTATAGTAATACCTATCATAATAGGAGGATTTGGCAATTGATTACTACCATTAATATTAGGGGCTCCAGACATAGCATTTCCACGCATAAACAATCTAAGCTTCGGGCTACTACCCCCGTCACTTATATTACTTTTAAGATCCGCAGCCGTAGAAGCCGGAGCAGGTACAGGATGAATAATCTATCCTCCCTTAGCAAGTAATATCTCCCAATGCGGGACCATCAGTAGATATAACAATATTTTCTCTCCATTTAGCAGGAGCATCTTCAATTCTCGGAGCAATTAACTTTATTACAACAGTCGTCAATATACGGACAGCCGGTATAGTAATGGAAAGCATCCCATTATTTGTATGAGCAATAAAATTTACAGCTATCCTTCTATTATTATCACTAGCTGGAGCTATTACAATACTTCTAACAGATCGAAATTTTAACACAAGATTTTTCGACCCGGCAGGAGGTGGAGACCCTATTTTATAAGAACACCTATTCTGATTTTTTGGACACCCAGAAGTCTATATTTTGATTCTACCAGGATTCGGTAGAGTATCTCATATTATTAGCCAACAATCTGGTAAGAAGGGGCCCTTTGGAACCTTAGGAATAATCTACGCAATAGCTGCAATTGGAATCTTAGGCTTTGACGTATGAGCTCATCATATGATTACAGTAGGAATAGATGTTGATACTCGGGCATATTTTACAGCAGCAACAATAATCATTGCAGTACCCACAGGAATTAAAATCTTCAGTTGACTAGCAACACTTCAACTAACATTCGAAGCACCATTACTTTGAGTCCTAGGTTTCGTCATCCTATTTACTGAAGGAGGATTAACAGGAATTATCTTAGCCAACTATTCAATTGGCATTATCTTACACGATACTTATTATGTAGTAGTACACTTCCACTACGTATTGTCAATAGGAGCAGTATTCGCCATTTTAGCTGGAATTATTCACTGACTCCCGCTATTTCTGGGAGTTACAATAAATAAAAAAATACTAAAAATTCAATTTTTTCCTATATTCCTATGGGTAAATTTAACATTCTTCCCTCAACACTTCATAGGATTAAGAGGAATACCACGACGCTACACTGATTATGCAGACGCGTATACAACATGAAATATCATTTCATCAATTGGATCAACAATTTTATTTTTTGCTGTTCTAATACTAATTTTTACTCTATGAGAAGCACTAGCATCTCGCCGAAAACTAGTGCTTTCATTAAACCTTCCATCCTCGGTAGAGTGAAATCACAACCTTCCACCAGCCGACCACACATACAATCAATTAGCAAAACTTTATAATTAATGGCAACATGAAACCATATTTTATTTCAAGATAGAGCATCATCCCTCATAGAACAATTAATTTTTTTCTATGATCATACAATAATCATTATTATCCTCATTACAGTATTAGTATCCTACATAACATCGCTTCTATTCAGCTCTTTCCCTAATCGATTCATATATGAAAGTCAGGAAATTGAAACAGTCTGAACGATTCTACTAGCCATCACACTAATTTTTATTGCTCTCCCGTCCTTATGCTTATTATACCTAATTGATGAAGTTAGTAGTCCTAATATAACAATCAAAACAATTGGACACCAATGATATTGATTTTATGAGTACTCAGATTTTTCAGACGTACAATTTGACTCATAATTAATTAATCAGTCAGAAATACATTAAATACATTTCGATTATTAGACGTAGATAACCGAACAGTTGTCCCTATAAATACCCAGATCCGAATTTTAATTACAGATCAGAACAGTTGAGATGTAATTCACTCATGAACTGTACCAGCCTTAGGAGTCAAAGCAGATGCTGTACCAGGACGCCTAAATCAAATATCGTTTTATGTCAACCGACCTGGTTTACTCTCCGGCCAATATTGAGAGATCTGTGGAGCTAATCACAGATTTATACCCATTACACTTGAACTGGATTAAAACTATGTCAATAGATGGCTGAAATTTAAGCTATGGTCTCTTAAACCATTATATAGTACTTGTACTTCTATAGACGAAATTAGTTAAAATATAATATTAATATATCAAATTAAAGTCACAATAGTATATAACTCAAATAGCTCCAATATCTTGAATACTAATAAATTTGCTATTTCCCTTACTAATTATGATTATTATAATTATCATCTACCCCTCTATAACTAATAACATTCCTAAAAAAACAAGAAAATATTATAACCTTCAATATAATCTTCAAATGATAACTAATCTATGCTATGTATTTGATCCTACATCATCTTTATTTAATATAAAATTAAACTGAGCAAGATCATTACTATTCTTATTCATTTTTATTATTAATTATTGAAACACTCCATCACGAATCTCTGTCATGTTTTACAATCTATTTGGCACCTTAAGAATAGAAATAAAAACACACCTAAAATTTAAAATCCCTAATGTAATGTTCGTGTCAATTATAATATTCATTATAATTAATAATCTAATAGGACTAACCTCATACACATTCACTAGTACCACACACATACTCCTAACTTTAACAATAGCCCTTCCACTATGAATCTCATTTATATTATTTGGATGAATTAATAAATGTAATCATATATTTGCACATCTAGTCCCTCAAGGTACACCCTCCTACTTAATACCTTTCATGGTCTTAATCAAAACTATTAGTAACATCATCTGCCCAATTACACTATCAATCCGACTAGCAGCTAATATAATCGCAGGGCACCTCTTATTAACTCTATTAGGAAATCAAGGACCTAACTTACAAAGATTAATCTTAATCTGTCAATTTCATCTCAAATCTTATTACTCTTATTAGAAACAACAGTAGCTATTATTCAATCATACGTATTCACAATTTTATCAGTACTTTAATCTAGAGAAGTAACTTATGACAAATCATCCCTTCCATATTGTAGATCAAAACCTTGACCAGTCGCAAGAGCTATACGAGCATTCATCTCAACCTATGGTATAGTGTATATGTTCCATAAGGCCTACCCTACAATACTATTTTTAGGAAATATAATTTTAATCATCACAATAAATCAATGATAACGAAATATCTCACGTGAAGGCACATTCCAAGGCCACCATACAAATCTGGTAGTAACAGAATTACGTTGAGGAATAGTATTATTTATTACACCTGAAGTTTTATTTTCCGTCTCTTTTTTCTGAGTTTTTCCACAGAAGATTATCACCTACGTTAGAAATCGGATCAACATGACCACCTACAGGAGTAAACCATTTAACCCATTCCAAAATCCACTACTAAATACAGCCATTTTACTATCATCAGGAGTATCAGTAACTTGAGCACATCACAGTTTAATGGAAGCCAATTACATGCAAGCTAAACAAGCTTTAATAATTACAATTCTACTGGGCGTTTACTTCACAGCCCTACAAGCATTTGAGTATAAAGAAGCATCATTTACTATTTCAGACTCAGCATTTGGCTCAACATTTTTTATGACAACAGGATTTCATGGTATGCATATAATTATTGGAACATTATTCCTTAATGCCTGCTTCATACGATTATTAGCGCTGCATTTTCACCTGAACATCTTTTTGGCTTCGAAGCAGCAGCATGATATTGACATTTCGTAGATGTAGTATGATTATTCCTATTTACTTCTATTTATTCATGAGGAGGTTACCTTTTTAGTATTTATTGTACATTTGGCTTCCAACCAAAAAGATTTGATTATATTTACAATCGCTACACTAATTATATTAACTTATCTAATTTCAATCATCTTAATAATACTATCTTCAATCCTGTCAAAAAAAAGATTAAAAGATCGAGAAAAATCATCCCCCTTCGAGTATGGATATAACCCCTATAAGACAGCCCGATTACCTTTTTCATTACGCTTCTTTATAATCGCTATCATTTTCTTAGTATTCGACGTAGAAATTACCTTATTAATACCTATCCCAATCTTATTTTCATACTCAAATATGATACTATCATACTATATAACCGTGTTATTTATCACACTGCTGCTACTAGGACTATACTACGAATGAAAAATTGGGGCTCTAGAATGAACAAATTAGGATTATATTTAAAATATAAAGTTTGAATTGCAATCAAAAATTAGCAAACTGAATCATATTTATGTATTCAACTAGAAGAGGTACCCGGCGTTGCCCGGGATAATTACACTTGCACAA
>JAHWFO010107041.1:0-39099 GCA_023313115.1 Rhysida immarginata
AAAAAATCTACATTTTAAATTGAAAATAATGAAGTTTTTCTTTCACGTTGTAAGACAATGTTTACCAAAGTGGGCAATATTGCCACCCCCCCCCCCCCCAAAAAAAAAAAAGATTTGTGGGGGCGGTAATAGCCTCAGGTTAAAGAATCAGTGTGTTTTGATTCCTTCATTATGCTTACAATATTGTGAAACTCCAGCGGAGATAAATTTTTCAAGCTCCTTCTGTGTAACTTGGCCAAGTGGCTTTCCAAAGCGAGACTGGTTGCCAGGAGTTGCACCTGCATGTTTGTTGTTTACAGCTCCCCATGTTACAAAATAAAATTCTAAATACACCATAAAAAAAATAAATATTAAAAAATATAGCACAACAAGATTTTGAGGCCCCTCAAGAGAATAATACAGTGCTGCCCCTCTATTTTGCGATTCCTTATGTCGCAAAATCGGATATGTTGTGGTCAATGGCTGGACTACAGTTCGCACGCCACAAGAAGACCACTGAGTTGCTTAATGTGCTCGTATGGTGTCGCTACAGTTGCAGATGAATCTATTCAGAATTGGGGGACAAACAGCCAAATTTGAGTTGATCCATGTTTCATTGATGTAAACAATAGCACAATTTTCTTCTCTTATTTTTTTCTTATTTCTCAGGTATCTACCTCTCTATGCAAACGTTTTCATTTGTTTGGAAACACAACTATAGACTGATCTGCAACTACAGCGACTAAATATGAATTGATAACTGAGTTATGTGAGATGCAAGGTGTACCAATGTTTGAGATGATATGTTATATTGTCAGAACTTTCGGGGTCACTACTAAACTCACAGCATCCGGTATCATTTATACAGGATTGTTTGCTGGGTCGTATTATACAAGAGGATAAAAATCAGCCCTCCGACGACTGCGGCCGGAGGAGATTTTGTCCTGATAACATTACCGTATATTATACATTAATTAAATTGCATATTCAGTGTCCAGTTCATTATACAATAAATTAATTCACTTTTTATTCGAATTACTCGTCGCCAACGTCTAACAACATCGAAAATAACTTCTCTCAACAACATCGAAAATAACTTCTTCCGAACATCGATACTTCTAAATAGGCCTACTTCCTAACTGCCTCGAACCAAAGCCTACAAGAAAGCTTATGCAGTTTATATGTCTTTTTATTAAGAAATTGATGTACTGTTGTGTTTTTTTGTCGATGTGCAAGTGAGAAAGCTTTCCATCTCAATGTAGAGCTATAAACTTCCAAACTGCCTCGATGAAGTCGAGGCAGTTGCTTTTGTCGAAGTTGATTTTGAAGGTTTTTGAATATTAAATGTCCAGACTATTTAAAAATAAAGATTTTTTTTCTGTATAAGTTTGCACATTTTATTTCTCGCGAGGAGTCAAAAATGGAGGTCGCATTATACAAGAGGATAGGATTTTTGCCGATTTTTTGAGCCGAAAAAGTGGAGTCGCATTATACAAGGGGTCGCATTATAGTAGAAGATTTACGGTAGGTATAAGATAGTGAACCCCAGGAATATATCGCCATATTTAACGAGATAGTTTCAGTATAATGCGATAAGGGGATGGAATGAATTGTCAGTTAATATCCATGCCATCCCGAGAGAATATAAATCTTCTAAGTGTTACGTGATCTGCAGACATTTTAAAGCAAGCATTAAAGAATACTATCAAACAAAAATATAATTAGAGTGACCAATTGGGTCATGTAAAAGTTCTTAAATTGTATTTACTGTGACACCTGTTTCTATTAATGGGTACCTTGCCTTATGGCCAACTATTTCTTCGGAATGCTCACTAATAATAAATAAAAAAAAAGGTAAATAAAGAAATAAATGATAGTGTTATTGTCATTTAAACATTGTGCTATTTAAGGTGGTGCCATCTGTCGTGAAACGGCAAAGTCGCGACTCGCTATGTCACGAGCGGTGAAATCTTGGCTCCCAAGTTTCGCGACATAGAGGAGCAGCACTGTAATATAAATTTAAAATTATACTGCATGATGAAAAGTACGAGGCATGTTTTTTAAGTAAGTACCGTTTTGGAATTAAAAAAAGACGTGCAAAGATATCGCAATAATTTTATTTTTACATGAAAGCCTGTACCTTAATCTACTTTTCTACATAATTTCCGTGAATATTGAGGCACTTGTCATAACGTGGCACCAGTTTTTGAATACCCTCCTCATAAAATTCTGCCGCCTGACTTGTTAACCACTGTATCACAAATGTTTTGACTTCGTTATCGTCTTGAAGACGCTGACCACCCAGGTGTTTCTTCGAGTGCAGGAACAAATGGTAGTCGCTGGGCGCCAGAACAGGGCTGTATGGAGGATGATCTAGAGTTTCCCATTTAAAAGATTTGATGAGATCTTTGGTCCGATTAGCCACATGTGGACGGGCATTGTCATGCAGCAAAACGATACCCTTACTCAACTTGCCACGTCTTTTGTTCTGGATTGCACGACGCAGATTGTTCAATGTCTCACAATAAGACGCTGCATTGATTGTCTCGTTACGAGGCAGAAACTCCACTAGCAATACTCCTTTTCTGTCCCAAAAAACTGTGCACATGATTTTCCGGGCAGAAATTGTTTGCTTAAACTTCACTTTTTTGGGTGATGATGAATGTCGCCATTCCATGGATTGTTGTTTCGATTCTGGTGTGACGTAGGCCACCCGTGTTTCGTCACCAGTAACAATTTGGTCTAAAAAATCTTCACCTTCATTGTGGTACCGCTCAAGGAAAGTCAATGCACTGCCTAAACGTTGGGTTTTGTGCAAATCCGTCAACATTTTTGGAACCCAACGTGAACACAATTTCCGGTAATTCAAGTTCTCGGTCACAATGCGATACAAAGCACTACGAGAATATTGAGAAAAGCAGTCGCACAATGATGAAATTATAAAGCGTCTGTTTTCTCTCACCTTTTCGTCCACTTTCTGCACCAAATCTTCATTAACGACCGAAGGACGCCCACTCCGTTCTTCATCATGCACATTTGTGCGGCCATCTTTAAATGCTCTCACCCATTTCCTTACCATTCCATCACTCATAATGTTTTGTCCGTACACTTCACAGATCTCACGATGAATATCGATCGGTTTTACGCCTTTAGCACTAAGAAATCGTATAACAGCCCGTACTTCACAATCGGCGGGACTCACGATTGTCGGAGGCATCTTAAACACTCAGTAAACAACGTATACAATGAAGAATCAGACTGTAATGGCGTCAGTGCGTAGACAAGAGATGTAGTTAACCAGCGCGCATGCGCGGAACGCCGACCGTAGCGCTGCGGCGGCGGAATCGCAAAACGGTACTTACTTAAAAAACATGCCTCGTACTATATCATTAATTCATAAACTATAGACGGCAGCATGATGTATTTTAACAGAAATGCACAGAAAAACATGGGAAATTTTTTTAATATCTAAAATTTCATTGCCATATTTATTCTACTATAATGCGAAAAATTTGAATTAATGATGAAAAATAGGAAAGAAAGTTCCGCAGCCTGGATTCGAACCAGGAACCTTTGGCTCGGACCGCCAATGCGCTAACCAATTGCGCTACTGCAGCCATGAAAGTGGACCGCTATTTGCATGACCTTAGGGCTTGGTTAGAGCAGTTACCTAGTTCGCAGGCTGGGACTATCTTTCCTAAGGCGTAAATTCTTAAAGAATAAATCGTTAGATGGTCAGTGAGGGTTAAATGGTACGCCTACCTCAGCTGTTCGAATTAATGATGAAAAATAGGAAAGAAAATAAGGTCATGCAAATAGCGGTCCGCTTTCATGGCCGCAGTGGCGCAATTGGTTAGCGCGTTGGCGGTCCGAGCCAAAGGTTCCTGGTTCGAATCCAGGCTGCAGAATTTTCTTTCCTATTTTTCATCATTAATTCGAACAGCTGAGGTAGGCGTACCATTTAAACCCTCACTGACCATCTAATGATT
This sequence comes from Rhysida immarginata, assembly GCA_023313115.1. Classification (NCBI taxonomy): domain Eukaryota; kingdom Metazoa; phylum Arthropoda; class Chilopoda; order Scolopendromorpha; family Scolopendridae; genus Rhysida; species Rhysida immarginata. The sequence continues at coordinate 3,969 of JAHWFO010107041.1, forward strand.
TATTCTTTGAAAAATTTGAGCCTAAAAAAGCACCTAAATTATACTCTTGTATAATACGTATTGGGGGGGGGGGATCAAACGAACTTCAGGCTGATGAAGTTCAAACAAAAGTAGCTTATAATATACATCACAGTACATTAAATATACAGTATATACAATGTACAGTTTATTATACAGTACTGTAATTGACTTTTGATTTTAATTTCCTGTCGCCAAAAGCTAATATGAAAATAACTTCAAAATTGCGTCGATCTTATAATTTTCCCACTTAAATTTTATTAAATTACCCAGTAATATATATTTATTATTGCTATCAGTTATCACCTACCAAAAAATCTTTGGATATTTGTAAATATCACACTAAATAAAATTAAGGAAACTAACTTTGATGGAGATTTAAGCACAGCTCACTTCGCATGCCGCCATTTTGAATAAATTAATGAACACAGCCATCAGAGACAACACCATCTAAAAGGAAAGCCTGTGCGCTGAAAATTCATACGTTGTTACATCGTCATAAAAAGGCATTTCCAATCGTATTTCTACCAAATACAAGCCCTACATTATGACTACCTACGATCATGTAACAATCTATAAATTTTCAGTGCATAGGCTTTCTTTCTAGGAGGTGTTGTCAGAAACCATCAACAAGCCATTCTCCCTTTTCCCTGAAATGGAACTTTATCCACTTTTTTCACTCTTTTCTGTGATGAACTTATGATGTTTTCCACTTTTTATGATCTCAGAAACAGTGACCGGTAATAGCAATACTAAACTAAAGACTCCCCCCCCCCTTCTTTTTTCTTTTTCTGTATATTCTTGCATATTTTATTTCTTGGGACAAGTCAAAAATGTGGACCGCATTATACAAGAGGATAAAATTTTTACTGTTTTTTGGGCTCTGAAAGTGGAATCGCATTATACAAGATGCGCATTATAGTAGAATAAATACGGTATTTTCACAAACAGGTGGTGCTTCGAATTCCTCTAAAGGCCTCTCTGTACATTTCTGTGAAAACTGCATCATGCTACTGTCTATAATTTTCGAAATATTGAATTTTTACTTTTTCTGTTACTCAATGGAAAGAGAGTATCTTTGAGTACGTATGAGGATAGAGCGTCCTATAATTTTATTCGCATAATGCCAGACTCTTCATAATAAGAAGATTTGGGTATCAAGACTGTGGTTTGACAAAAGAAATTTTTGCATAAGAACAAAATTTTATTATAGCACTTACTTTCAATTTTTTCCATTACACTGACATTCCAGTCCGAATCGATGATGGATGCCATTATGTTGTTAAATTTCGACCGGGCTTCATTTCCGACCAATTTATCTCGGATGAGAAAGCATCCTTCGTTAGCAAACGCTTCGAGCACAATGGAAAGATTATCAGAAGAATGATCCGACGAATCAAAACTATAGCGCAAAAGACCCGTGACCCAATGGGTAAGATCTCGTGGCGTAAAGATGTAATGACTGTAATCATCTACAGTGAATTTTTTTTTAATCTAGATATTAAAAAAAAAATTATTAACTCTACAAAATTTAGATAGCTAATGTTACTCGATATTTAGTAAACTCAATGGCTTACCTGATCATATATTTGTATCATTGTCCCAGCTAATTTATAGGCCTTTTCTGGGGAATTCCAAATACTTTCCTTGCCTGTACAATACTGTAGCACGGGTAAATAATACATGCTGTAAATACGTTGGAGTTGCTCTTTCTCTACATAACTACAAGTAAACACGATAAATATATACGTGATAGACTATGGCAACCGCGTTACTATCTTACAATATTTAGATTGCTGTAAAAAACCAAATACTAAATGACAATTGAAGAATTTTACCTGACAGAACAAATCCTCACAATCGATGTGAAACGGGTGGTGAGTTTATGTCTGCTTAATGCATGGCCACCAGTCATGCTGGCTATAACCTGAACACCTTCTAACCCAACCCACTCCAAATTACTATCATAAAAACCATTGTACGTTATTATCTGAAAATTATCCATAAAAAGAATATTTTTATATTAATAAATTATCTGAACCAATCACTTAGTCATTAATAATCTTTGTAATAAATTGTGTAAAAAAAAAAAAATGTAATCCTAGTAGTTTAAATGGACACAACAGCATTTTTTAGAAGCAACAAGAAAACCACCTCAAATTATTTCTTCTATACGAGGTCTGTTCAAAAAATAACCGAACTTTTTTTAATTATGCAGCAAAGGATCGTCGTAGCGACGGGCGGTTGGCAATACTGCAGTTGTCATATCCTTCTGTCTAATGGACTATTTACAAGTTTTTACATGTTGTTTAGTTTCCTAGTTATTGCCATTTGAATGCAACGTGTTTCAGTGGTCGTGACGGTTTTTGGAATGGACCCAAGTGTACAAATCGTGTGATTACATCAAACATTACAATATTTCCCGTTGCTTTATCCTTCTTAATTTTTCTCAATTAAAGCGCATCATCATCTCAATGAAGAATTGACAGAAAACAGGTATGAATCAGGGCTACTTTTTTTTCGTCAAACCGTTGCACCAGGAACTGAGAGGAATCAATGTTCTTTTTGTTCATCTTCTTGTTCATCAACCTGGAAATTTCTCGGCATAATCAGTCAGTGCCAAAAACCTTGCCAACATGCCAATTTCATGGATTGTAGGAATGAGTGGCTAACTGTTGAGCATGCTGTTGATGAGAAAGAAAGCTTTTAACACTGGCACTCTGGCAATGATGTTGCAGGCCAAACAATATCAAATTTCACGTCAGTTTCTTCATCGTGCAGGGAGATTCAAGCTTAAAGAAGAACAAGAGGAATGTCAGTTTCTTCGATTCCTGGCAAAACGGTTTGATGAGAAATGTGCCCCGCTGTGCCCTTACATCAATCCTTAAGGTCATAAATGGCAGACTCATTATAAACACAAAGACTAAACTGTGTATTCCTTTTTCAGCAATAGAAATTAGAGACTTTTTGCAACCTCAAACGATATGCGAAATACGAAAGGCGAAATGCGATAGGTGGCATTTTGGTCATGTGACTGCCATGTGCCATTTGGTCATGCCAGGTTTTGTTGAACGAAATACGAAAATTCTAAAAAATTTCGTTGCCACCTTTGGTAACCAAATTTGTCGTCGCGCATGCATGCTGCGCGCAACCTTCACGATCTGACAGCAAGTTCCTCGCATTAAGCAACATGGCGTCGGACGAGGAAACTGCTTCGCAGTTATATTTAGATATACTGTATTATAGAATATAATAGCTTTAAACTTTAATAGTACTTACTTCTCCTTGCTGCCATGATGCTGAGAATCAGATATCAGAGTGAGCTGAGCAGTGTAGAAGTAAAATTTGATGTTGGCAGTATCGAAAATCTGGAATTTCTCTTTTTCGCATTTCTTATTTCGTGTGTGCAAAAACTCTCAAAAAAAAATATGAAAGGAGAAAGACGAAATGTGACCTATCGGATTTCGCCTTTCGTATTTCGCATATCGTTTCAGATTGCAAAAAGTCTCTATTAACTGACCTGTTGTAGAAAAGCTATCATCTGGGATGTTCCCCATTTGTCGGGCTTCGGAAGATTTATATCCTTTAAATAAAGTACAAGGCGCTCGCTATCCTTGGGCCGATAGACACGCCCTGTGTTGCTGCTAATTACAATGCATACTTGAGAAAGCTTTTGTAGGATATGCTGTGGCGTCGTCTGAGCACTGCAGTGAACTGCCGCTACCTGTGTGGAACGAAGCTTTTGAAAGCAATACTGCAAAAGAAGTCTGGAAATATTTAAAATAAAATGATGAGCCATGACAAGCTGAACAATTTCAGTAACATAATTTTCCATAAAAAAAAACAACCAATTTTAAGAAACGAGGAAAACAAACCCTTTCCCGCAGCCCTCAGGTCCAACTAACAAAAAGGGCTGTTTAACAGTGGAATTGAACCATGTCGAAAAGAAATCCAAATTCCGCTGAACGTCTTCTGTTTGAATGACTGGTAACGAATCATCTGTGAAATCTTCAACAGAAAGCTCTTGATTGAGCTGAAATTATCATGTGGTTTTTATGTATGATACTTAACATTGACTTTAATAAAGAAACTGCAATTTCAAATATACACAAAGGCCAAAACTCATGGGATAGCCACTAAGTACATGTCATAGCGCGGCCCCACCCCCTTGAAGACCTCTGGCAAGATGTTGCAAAAGTGAGCCAGCCACACCATTCGTTGAAACTCTCCAGATCTACACAACTTGAGCTCAGTAACATGGAGCATTACCTGTTGGAAGATCCCGTCATTGCGGGAGGGTACACAAACTCCAAGAAACTTAAATGGTCACCAAGCAATTTAAACTGGCAAGAATCATTCAGTAATGTGTATAGGAGGACCAACCCACCCACACATTGTCACACAACAGCACCTTACACCAGCATGGAGTCGATACCAGCTTGCCTGATGCCTTGTTGATAACTTGGATCCACTTCATGGTGTCTGCGCCACATCTACAAACCTAGCGTCAATAAACTTCGGACACCAAGTAATTTGGCTAAAAACACCGTGAAAAGTGCATACAGAGGATTGCAGGATAATCAAAATAGATTTACTGAGTAGATGGAACAATATCAACATTGACTTAGAATCGATTTAATGGTGTGAAATAATTTATTCAAATTTATGTCAAATTGTGTTGTCAACAGGTTTCAAAGAACTTCGTACACAAGGGGTCACCAGCATATAGAACTTTCCTGAAGGCTGTAGAAACGCCCAGAATGCTTTGCATCAGGCTTTAAAAGCACCATCCACGTGACAGAGCACAGTATTCGTGTTGTTTTGAACCATGGGACGTGGTAAGCCAGTAGAAACGTGTATACGGCAAAAAATTATACAGCAGTTCCAGAATAACAAATCCCAGCTAGCTATTGCCCATGAATTATCAGTTCCACTCTCTCTCTACTCTTAATGGGATCATCAAGCGTTTCAGAGAAATCGGGAAAACAGAACCAGGGACTGCACCAGGCAAGCAGCGATTATTGAATGTTAGGGACCTACGAGTATTTCGACGTTACATTGTGAAAAACAGGCATGCTCCCATAAGTGAAATGACTGTTTGGGCTCGAGAATATTTTCATATACCCATATCCGAAAGCACAGTCCACCGTTACATCAGAAGATGCAACTATTACTTATACGCTACAAAGAGTAAGCCATTTATGAGCACTGTAGCTAAGCACGGCTGAATAGCATGGGCCAGAACCCATCTAAAGTGGACCCTTGCTCAGTGGAATAGTGTTCTGTGGTCCGACGAGTTCATCTTTGCAGTGATGTATGGCAACAACGGTCGCAAGGTGCTAAGGACCAAGCACGAAAGTAATCATCCCGACTGTTACCAGAGCAAAGTTCAGAAGCCTGCATCGCTGATGGTGTGGGGCTGCACGAGTGCATTCGGGACAGGATCGCTTCACTTTTGCGAGGGCACTATTAACTCTGCTGCTTATATAAACATTCTTCAACAGCATCTGCGTGCATCCCGCCAAAAGTTGTTCAATAGAAGACCAAGCATCTATCAGCAGGACAACGCAAAGCCTCATGCTGCTCGGAACACCAAGGCTTGGCTACAACAGCAGCGTTTCAGGGTGCTCGACTGGCCTGCCTGCAGCCCAGATCTGTCACCCGTTGAAAATGCATGGCGCATTTTAAAGCGAAAAGTCAGACAGCGGAAGCCTCGAACACTGCAGCAGTTGCGGGCATGTATTTCCGAAGAGTGGGACAAAATTCTGTAGGTGTCCGAAGTTCATTGACGCTAGGGTTGTAGATCCTTCCATCAGCTTGATACAACTGGAGCCACAAACTGTTTCCCATTTTCCAAAGTCCATGTAACATGTTCGCAGACACAGACCCAAACAAGACATTAATCCTCCCGGGGAAAGTATAGGAAAGTAGCGGAAGCCCTGAGATTCTATTTTTACCCTTTTATTTGCACTTTCTACCCCCCCCCCCCCAATTTTTTTAATCGGAAAAAATGATTTTCTCGAACATAGTATTAAAAAAATGTAAAGGAGCTATTTTATTTCGTTTCTCATCATTTCCGATCTAATGATATATCACAAGCCATATACTGCCATCGTTCTAAAGACCAAGTGACTGCCACCTCCATAACTCTGAGCCCATTCGGACCATTTGGCCCAAACTTCACAGTAACGTACAGAGTGAATATAAGAAGTATCGGGAAAAATTTTAGAAAAATAGATTTATTTCAGATATTGCTACAAAACCTTAAAATTCTTCAAAGCGCATCCCTTGAGCGTTGACACATTTTTGCCAGCGGCTTTTCCACGACTCAAAGGCTCCCTGGGATTCTGAAAGGTCCTTAAGGGTACGCGTGCAAGTTCTTTGACAGCACTTAGGATCCCATGGTGGTGTCCTTCGAGGGAGGATTTCACCTTTGGGAATAAGAAAAAGTCTGCTGGGGCCAAATCAGGGCTGTAAGTGGGTTGGAGAATCGTTGCGACGCTGTTTTGCCCCAGCAGGTGTGGCTGGATGTCATCTTATCAATGCCAATTCGATCCGTGATCATGCGCACACTTAATCGACAGTCTGAATTCAGCACTTCACGCACACGTTGCACACTGTCAACGGTTCTTGACGTCGACAGCCGTCCAGCACGAGGCTCATCCTCCAAACTCTCTCAGCCATCTTTGAAGAGCTTGTGCCACTTAAAAACTGCAGTTTGTGACATCCTTGAACACTTGGTGAATCATGCCTAATGTCTCTGTACCCAATTTCCCCAGTCCAACACAAAATTTGATGGCGTACCGCTGTTCAATCGTTCGCTGCAGTTTGAGCTTGCACCGAGTCATTCAACAGGGGTCCACTAAAACTTCGATCTAGCCTGAACAAATGCTTGCAGGCGAAAGGCGCTTGGTGTGTTTTGAAGGTCAGACCCCACACCACTGAGCATGCTTGGTACGAGCACATTGCGAACTACAGTCACACAAGGAAAAAATTGTTCCCGATACTTTTATACAAAAACTGTAGATCTTGCTTAGAGAAATCTGCATACCGAATTTCACTCCTTTACATATACACATAGACCTTTCGGTCCCCTCTAATTCTCACTCCCCGAAACTCCTACCCCAGTGGGCTAATCAGAACTAAACTAAATAGTGAACGTGCACATGCCCATAATAAGCTACATTCTGAATTTCAACCTTCTACCTCAAAAAAATGAAGGGGACAGATGGACGGACAGACATTGTAAAACCAATAAGTAGCTCCATTCTTCCGCTACGTTGTACTCTGGTGGGTCTTCTGGTACCATAAGCCATGGAAGCACCACATTAAAAAGGTACAATACTCATTTCCAAAAAAGTTGGGACAGTGCAAAATATATAGAAAAACAAAAAGGGATGATGTAACAAAACTTTCTCGCGAATACAAAATAGCAGATACGTTTATGAAATGACATAAATATACTGTGTGCACCAAAACATTTTGTATCGTGGCCGGGACGTTCATTTTGAATGGGGGTGTTGCAACACGTTCCAAAATAGTAGGGACATACGTTGTAGAAAGCGCCGTTAGTAGTGGAACCTTCCGAATTGTTCGAGAATAATCTAGAATGATGACGTCGTACTACATTCCGTATAAATAACAGTTGCCATCCGTCGTTCAGGTAACTTATTCGGAACGATGGGTCGAGGCAAGCCAGTTAGCGAAGATCTTCGTGTTCGAATCGTTCAAGAATTCACAAGCAACGTTTCTCAGCATGCAATAGCCAGAAGATTTAACCTGTCATCATCTACAGTACATAATATTATCAAGCGCTATCGAGATAGTGGTGAGATCACAGTTCGGAAAGGCCAAGGTAGAAAACCTATTCTGAATGCTCGAGCTCTTCGGATCCACCGACGTCACTGCGTCACGCATAGGAATGCTGCGATTACAGACATAGCCACGTGGGCCCGCGATTTCTTCGGGAAGCCATTATCGTTGAATACTGTACGCCGGTGCATCCACAAATGCAAACTTAAGTTATACTGTGCACGACGGAAGCCATACATCAACAAACGACAGCAACGTCGCCATCTGATATGGGCTCGAGCCCATCGCAATCGGTCCCAAGCACGCTGGAAGAACATATTGTGGTCCGATGAATCAACCTTTACGATTGTTTACGGAAATAATGGACGCCGTACACTCCGGACCAAAGACGAAAAGGATATTCCCGCGTGCTACAGGCGTTCGGTACAGAAACCACCATCTGTCATGGCCTGGGGCTGTATTAGTGGCCATGGAATGGGAGACTTGCACATCTGCAATGGCACCGTCAATGCTGAAGCGTATATACAGATCCTAGAACAAGCTATGGTGCCATCTAAGAGGCGCCTGTTTGGACGACGTCAGTGTATATTTCGACAAGACAACGCCAGACCGCATGCAGCGCACATAACTTCTGCATGGCTACGTCGGCAGCGCATTCGTATGTTGGATTGGCCCCCTTGCAGCCCGGATCTGTCGCCTATAGAAAACGTTTGGTGTATTATTAAACGAAAACTACGACAGCGACGACCCCAGACAGTTGAACAGCTGAAAACCTATATCCAACAGGAATGGAACAGAATTCCGGTTACGGTGTTAGAAAGATTGATGTCATTGATGCCCACAAGATTACAGTGTGTCATCAAGAGGAGAGGTGACGCCATACCGTGGTAAACGCCGTGCTGTCCCAACTTTTTTGGAAGTGTGTTGCACGTTTCAAACAGGAAAACCACCTGTATCTTTCTTTAAGCATATAATATATGTGATCCCATGCCTAATTTATCGTTTATGTATTGTAATGCGTTGAAATAAACGGCAATATAATAATCCAAACAAATGTGTTGGAGTTCTTTTTGTATGTTGCACTGTCCCAACCTTTTTGGAAATGAGAATTGTAGATATGGGCCTGGAAGTGCTTACAATGAACGTGGCAGTGATTTCATGTGCCGAGGTTTCAGTTAGAATGGACAATTCTTGCCAGATGCCGATGGTGACTGTCAAAGAGAACTTGTCGTCAGCCACTGCATTGTCGAGGGTGGCTGGGAATGCCTTCATAAAGGTATTCTCTATACACATAGGACAACGTGGATCATGGAATGTTGAATTCCTGAACACCCTCGAAAATGGCATACCCCAAGCACTGGGGACTGACTATCATGCCGTGTTGCCTTGCTATGATCACGACAGGGAACAACTGGATAAAGTCTACATGGAAGGGACCATTAAATGCCTTTTTGGATTACTCCAAGTCAAATGTTCACGTGACAGCAACCTTAATTTGCTATCCCAAAACTTTTGGCCTTCGGTGTAAATATCTCTCCATAATACCTGTTCACGATAATTTTCTAGCCTATCCCTTTTTTCATCGTAATAAACATTTAGTGGTTTATTCATTGATGGAGGCATTTCATTGGTCCATGAAAACACCTGCAAATTAAAAATTAATATCACTATCATGCAACGTCTATTTAATATTTTAAACATGAAATAATATTTTCTTAAAAGCACCTCTTTGGCCAGAGCTTCCCGTCCATTTTCAGACATGTTACTTCCAAGACCTCGAATCAGAGCAATTGAGAAATGAGCTTTGCTCCGAACCCCTTCTAGGTGGGATAATCCATTAAGTATCATTCCAACCAAACTGGTCTCTACAATAAACTCATCCTATTTCGCATCCCCACAATTGAAAAAAAAAAATAATAATAATAAATGTGTAGAATGGCCTTTAACCCGCAATATTAAAAATTATAACAAAACTTATTAATAAATTTATTATAAATTATCACCTTCAATCTAACATATTGGAGTGCTTTGTAAAAATAATCTTCAATAAATACTGAAAGATGCTTCTGCGATGCTTCTGGTTGGCTTTGGATCCATGCATTGACTAATGCCTTAACATCGGTATCTTCATCGCTGTAAAGCCAAGAACAATCATATACGGAATTAAACTACTTACTTACTTTTCAAACCCGCTTATCTATTAGGGTCGCGGGGGCAGCAGCCCTATGGAGGATCTCCAGCGATCGCGATCTTCCGCCATCAGGCGCATGTCCTCCCTGGTAATATCCAAGCGACTCGAACCCAGATTCTCCATGTAGTCCAGCCACCTGGTATCCACCGACCCCTTGGTCTCTTACCCACCGGCTTGGAAAATAACAACTGCCTAGGAAGACTAGTTTGCGGCATCCGTATCACGTGGCCATACCAGCACAACTGAGATCTCTCAATGCGGAGAAGTAGCGGCTCAACACCTAAAGATTCCCTTATTGTGCTGCTGTACACTCTATCTAGTAGGGTAACACCTGCCACACCTCTCAGAAATCTCATTTTGGCCGCTTGTACCTGCGATCGCACTCTTTCAGTCATTACCCAAGCCTCATGAATGGTGAGAATGGGGACAGAGATAGATTTGAAGACGGAGAGCTTGGTTTTGTTACCCAGCTTGCGTTCCGTTACCACGGATCGCCACAGTTCACGTCTGACACAGCTTGCTGCACCGATCCGAGCATCCAATTCTTTCTCCTGCCGTCCATCACTAGTGAATGCAATCCCGAGATACTTGAATTTCTCCACCTGTCTCAATGAGGCTCCCCTAACATGGAGAGTGCACTGAGCAGGCTGTCTTGAAAGGACCAGAACCTCGGTTTTAGCCACACTGATCTTCATCCCAGCTTCTTCACATTTGGCTGCAAACCGGTCTAGTGCATACAGAAGGAGGGGGGGGGGGGGGGAGTCAGATAACTGTTAATTTTGGTGCAAAAATTAACACCACATTTCGCGTGGATGTGGTCGGCTGTGACATACATCAAAAGGTTGCTGCTCTTGGGTGTAGATACCTTAAATTACTGTGTTTTGGACGTGAATGGATGGTTTCCCGTATATCTATGACAATTTCTAATTTCATTCATGTCTATTCATAGGAAAATAATCATGTGGATTTAAATAGACATCAGAACATTGAAAAAATAGCGGTCAATTAAAATTTGACACATGTAGTATTTTTTTCCTATGAAAATGACCAAAGAAAGTGTGGATCAGCTTAAATTCAATGTCGGGATTTATTCAGGTAAATATGGTAATTAATACTAATTAGAAACACTGAAAACACTAAACCACATGAGAATTTTTACTGACTCAGATGTACCATAAATCTTCTACTATAATGCGAATTTTTTTGGCCTAAAAAGCATCTAAATTTGCTGGGTCGTATTATACAAGAGGATAAAAATCAGCCCTCCGACGACTGCGGCCGGAGGAGGTTTTGTCCGGACGAGATTTTGTCCTGATAACATTACCGTATATTATACATTAATTAAATTGCATATTCAGTGTCCAGTTCATTATACAATAAATTAATTCCCTTTTTATTCGAATTTCTTGTCGCCAACATCTAACAACATCAAAAATAACTTCCAAAGAACTGAGGAAGATTGGAAAGACCTGTTCGAAGACACAGATGAATCAGATTTTGAAGGTTTTTGAATATTAAATATCCAGACTATTTAAAAATAAAGATTTTTTTTCTGTATAAGATTATTTCTTGCGAGGAGTCAAAAATGGGGGTCGCATTATACAAGAGGATAGGATTTTTGCCGATTTTTTGGTCTGAAAAAGTGGAGTCGCATTATACAAGGGGTCGCATTATAGTAGAAGATTTACGGTACATTTTGGAAAGCAAATATCCTTCATCAGTGAGTGATTATCAACAAGAGAGACGACTAACATATAAGATACAGGAACCAATCAAATAAAATACAAATATAAAGCAGAATACAAAGCTAAAACCAACAACGAATTACAAAATATTTCTGACCATAGTAAACAAATAAAATAGCACAACCAATCAGAACATCCTTCATAGCAAGAGCAAGAAAAACAAGAACCCCCCCCCCCAAAAACAAAAAAGCCACTCCGCTTAAAAGTCACTCAAATATTCTGGACCAAACTCACTCCACTTAAAATTATACACGAATTATACAGGAACCAAACCCAAAGTTCAAACGAACTCAATACCACCAAACAACTTGCTTAGTAAAAAATTTAGCTAAAGGCAACCATTCTGCCACTGGCTTAGGGCCATCTTTTAAACGGAGTGAGTTTGGTCCAGAATATTTGAGTGACTCTTTTAAAAGGCGTCTCTCTTGTTGATAATCACTCACTGATGAAGGAAATTTGGTTTCCGAAATGTACATTTGAGTCAATAAAAATTATCATGTGGATTAGTGTTTTCGGCGTTTCTTTAATTAGTATACTGGTGTCCACAGTTTCTGGCTTTTATTGTTGAATAATGGTAATTAATACTATGAAGAAACTAAAAATAATAGTAATCTAAAAAAAAATAATAAAAAGACTAGTTTCGCATACAGGGTGGCCAAAATCAAAAAATTTACAAATTCGCTAATGCCAATAAATAAGTTGTGGGTGGGCTCTCTGTTGATAACCTGATTATGCAAATTAGGATATATCATAATTTTTGGATTATAATGTGCACATCTGTATACAGTCATCCCTCCGCAAGTTGGCAACCTTGTGGATTTTCCCGACTTGCAGAATTCCAAAATGGCGGACAATCTTCATTGCAGAGTTCCATTTGTAATACATACGAGGGTGGGCTGAAAAGTAATGCCTCCATGGCTGTACCTTTTTTATTTTTTAACCGATTTTCAAAATTCTTTTTGTATCTGATACTCCCATTTCTCCTCTATGTAATGCACTATTCACTTTTCGACATAGTCCCCATCCCTTTCCACGCATTGTACCAACGCGTGACTAGTCGGGTGAACCCGTCGGAGAGGAATTCCGGGGTTGTTGTCGACACCAAGACCGAACGGCAGGTTTCACCTAGTCGTCCGAACGCAACTCGTGCCCCTTAAGGTGCTCTTTCCTCTTTGGGAAGCGGTGAAAGTCGCAAGGTGCAAAGTCTATCATTTTTGAACTGCAGTTTTTCATCTTTGAACTGCAGGCGCTGCAACCCCCTCTGATGTGTGGCGATCGTGTGCGGATGGGCGTTATCGTGCTGCAGAAGAGGATTCAAAGCTGCCATTCAATCCTCGTGTCGACGACAACCCCGGAATTCCTCTCCGACGGGTTCACCCGACTAGTCACGCGTTGGTACAATGCGTGGAAAGGGAATAGTGCATTACATAGAGGAGTAATGTGAGTATCAGATACAAAAAGAATTTTGAAAATCGGTTAAAAAATAAAAAAAGTTACAGCTATGGAGGCATTACTTTTCAGCCCACCCTCGTATTTAGTGGCCGCAACTTTTTCATCAACCCTGCAGGAATGACTGCCACAAAAGTATTTAGTGTCCAAAAAACATTCCTGGTTGCCTCAGTATTTTCTTTTGTAGAATAAAGAAATTTTCACGTAGAGCTTGGAATTTTCACATCAAAATCGGAATATTATGTGCAGTGACGATTTCTTTAGCTTTTTTATTGTACAATGTACGCATTAAAATCCAAAAATTACAGTACTGTATTTTTTTTCTCAGTTTGAAGCCGAATTTATATTTTTCTTTTTTCACTTTCTATTTTCTAATCAAATGTTAATGAGGCATTAAAAAGGCCTTACTATAATTTTAACAAGAAATTAATCCCTCCAAGCATAATTAGAGCTAAAATTTTGTACACACCTCAGAAAAATCATTCCCATCCTAGAAATAGTGGCAGGTGAAGCGCAACTTAGATCGTGCGTTTCAAAGATAAAGTTGACATTTGGTCCGAACTGAATTCGTTCACCAGAAGGCATTGTGAGCAGGCGATTGTCATCTAATACCGAGTTGAGGGATTCTATCCACTCTGGGTCAATATCACCATCACAAATTATCCATGACGTCACATCTGTTATATAAAGAAGGTAAAATGTTTCAAAATGCATCTTCATATCTCTTAAAGATTTTGTTGACATTCAATGCAGAACAACAACAAAAAGGTTAGGAAGTTATTAGAGACAGTTTGCTGTCATTGTCATGAAGATGAAATGTTTAAAAATAATAAACTTAACAATGGCTAATAAGGATTTTTTTTTTCTTTACAAGGAGGGTTATTCAAGAATTTTTGCCTCCTGGTCCATACTTACTTACTTTTCAAACCCGCTTATCCGCTAGGGTCGCGGGGGCAGCAGCCCAATGGAGGATCTCCAGCGATCGCAATCTTCCGCCATCAGGCGCATGTCCTCCCTGGTAATACCCAAGCGACTCGAACCCAGATTCTCCATGTAGTCTAGCCACCTGGTTCTAGGCCGACCCCTTGGTCTCTTACCCACCGGCTTGGAAAATAACAACTGCCTAGGAAGACTAGTTTGCGGCATCCGTATCACGTGACCATACCAGTGCAACTGAGATCTCTCAGTGCGGAGAAGTAGCAGCTCAACACCTAAAGACTCCCTTATTATGCTGCTGTACACTCTATCTAGTAGGGTAACACCTGCCGCTACTCTCAGAAATCTCATTTCGGCCGCTTGTAGCCGCGATCGCACTCTTTCGATCATTACCCAAGCCTCATGACCATAGGTGAGAATGGGGACAAAGATAGATTTGAAGACGAAGAGCTTGGCTTTGTTACCCAGCTCGCGTTTCGTTACCACGGATCACCACAGTTCACGTCTGAGAGCTTGCTGCACCGATCCAAACATCCAATTCTTTCTCCTGCCGTCCATCGCTCGTGAATGCAATCTCGAGATACTTGAATTTCTCCACCTGTCTCAATGAGGCTCCCATAACATGGAGAGCGCACTGAGCAGGCTATCTTGAAAGGACCAGAACCTCGGTTTTAGCCACACTGATCTTCATCCCAGCTTCTTCACATTTGGCTGCAAACCGGTCTAGTGCATGCATTTGGCCTCCTGGTCCATATCTTTTTTATTTGTAACTGATTTTCAAATTTCTTTTTGTATCTGATACTTACATTTGTCCTCTATGCAATGCACTATTCACTTTTCGATATAGACCCATCCCTTACCACGCATTGCGTCAACATGTGACTAGTCGGGTGAACCTGTCGGAGAAGAATTCCAGGGTTGTTGTGGACACGAGGATTGAATGGCATCTTTTACCTCGTCATCAGAACGTAACTCATGTCCCTTAAGGTGCTCTTTCTTCTTTGGGAAGTGGTGAAAGTCACAAGGTGCAAAGTCTTTCGTTTTTGAACTGCAGTTTTTCGTCTTTGATGCTGCAACAGCTCTAGTTTGTGGCTATCACTTGCGTGTGGACATTATCTTGCTGCAAAAGAGGGTTCAAAGCTGCCACTCAATCCTTGTGTCCACAACAACCCTGGAATTCCTCTCTGAGGGGTTCACCCGACTAATCACACGTTGGCACAATGAGTAGAAAGGGATGAGAACTATGTTGAAACGTGAATAGTACATTACATAGAGGACAAAAAGGATTTTGAAAATCAGTTAACAAATAAAAAGTTACGGACCGGGAGGCAAAAATTCTTGAACAACCCTCGTACATACCTTAGATGTCAGGAACGAAAATTCCATAGCCAGGGCTCGACTAATACAACTAATCGTGCCGACACTCTAACCAAGTACCGTTATACACTTTTTTTTACATCTGCAGGAGAGGGGGGTACAGGGAATACAAGGGAATATAATAATATCACATACATTGAAATATTCCACAAGGAATATAAGGGATGTGAGCTTTCCAAAACTTTTTCTACAAAAAATTCGAATATTCAGATGTGTACAAGAGTGCAGGTTATACAAGAGTGTGGGCTACATTTGCGAAAATACGGTAGGCCACTATGGATATGGAAGCATTACGCTCTCTATACAGGGTGTCTCATAAGTCGTGGTCATAAATTTAATGGTATGTATATTCAATAGTAAGGAACAAAAAACTCCCTATGAACGTAGGTCAAGCAACACACCGTTTCCGAGAAATGATGATGATGATGATGATGGATGATGATACTAAAGAAACTAAACCTCTTCCCCTTGCCATGTAAATGGAATGCCCTGTTCATGTAAATGGAAGGAAAGTAGACCTGGCTGATTTGTTGCATGAGCTGTGAGTGAGAACTACATGGCTGCAGCAGGTGATAGCAATGCTGAGTTGGTGGATATGCATTTCACATACAGTCAGGCAAATGGGAATGCACCAGACGTGGTACTTCTTTACAAAGACAAGTACCCAAACCGATTGTCGCACGTTCATCCGTCTTCACCGGCGTTTACGTGATATTGGTACATTTAACATCACCCCCCGTGAAGGACATCCGCGAACCGTTGGGGTTGTTGCTCCATTTGTCAATAAAGTCATTCTTTCTCGGAAACGGTGCGATGTTCGACCTATGTTCATAGGAAGTCTTTTGTTCCTTGCTATTGAATATGCATACCATTAAATTTACGACCACGACTTACGGGATACTCTGTATGTCTATTTACGTTGGTTGGAACAGTAATTAACCATCCCAAAATTAAACAAGTAAACAGCATAATGCTTCATGTTCGCTGTGGCTATGGAATATTAGGCCATTAGTACAATTAGCTGAAGGTCCGTAGCTGTCAAATTTTCTTTCTCGTTTTCATTTATAATTTAAAGATAAACATGCACATACATCTATATACTGGGTGGGCAAGAAATAACGTGACGTGTTCAGAGCTCACTAGCGGGAATTCTATTAGGCCAAATGCAGTACATTTTCGTGTATATACTTAGTAGAACATGCAGTTTCGATTTCTGCAAAAAAAAATAGTACCAAAAGTCGCCATAGGGGGTGCTTATTTCAAGAAAACAATGAATACCTAATTGTCAAATGAACAAATACCGTACAAACCAACTTTAGTAACAACAATAAACAACGTTTTATTTTTAATTACAAATGTGTTTCAATATGACCACCAGTGTGCTGTTCCAATAGCTGCATGCGGTACACGACATTTTCTACGGCAGCTCGCAGTATATCTGCATTAATTAGTCTGATATGTAATGTTATTTGATCCTTTAAGGTTGAGAGGTCAGGAACATGTGCTTGATACACAAGGCTTTTCTAATATCCCCATAACCAAAAATCACAAGGGTTGAGATCAGGCGACCTGGGTGGCCATACCATGGGAAATGCACGACTAATTATTCTGTTGTCTGAAAAACTTTCTCGCAAGATCTGCTGCACCTGACGTCCGATGTGCGGTGGCGCACCATCCTGCATAAAAATGGTAGAATCCAGACAACCCTTTTCCTGCAATTGTGGTATCCCAAAATTCTCAAGCATATCTGCATACCTGGCAGAATTGACGGAACAAGTCACCGGTCCACGGGGACGGATTTCTTCAAAAAAGTACGGGCCGATGATGAAAGAAGCAGTAAAGCCACACCATACTGTTAGTTTCGGTGAATGCATAGGAGTTGGCAGACACACTTTGATGCAGCCCAAATGCGGCAGTTGTGGGTGTTGATATCACCATTCAATTAAAAATGTGCCTCATCACTCCATAAAATTTGCCATGGCCATGCATCATCCACTTCCATACGTGCTAAAAATCTCAACGAAAAATCAGTTCGGGTACGTTCATCTCCAGGAAGCAATTGTTGAACAGGTGTGAGTTTATAGGGATAAAATGTCAATATCTTATGCAATATTTTCCTCACCGTCGAATATGGGATATCTATTCGGCGTGCTATTGCGTGTGCACTGCTGGAACCCTGCACAGTAGTCATCTCCTGTTCCACAACAGCAGTTGCAACTTCTTCAACGTGTTGCTGCCTGATTCGTTTGCGTCCCCGGCCTGGTTGCACTCCTAGAGTTCCGGTAGATTCAAATCGTTCAATCATTTTCCGTAAGTTAGTTATGCTCATCGGTCCTCTTCGTAACGTTTTCAATCGCCGGAATTCACGAAGGGCAGCACTTGCATTGTCACTCTTCTGATAAAACAACTTGACTAATAACGCCCGGTCAAGCAGAGTAAGCGTCATCGTCAGGCCATTCGTTCGTAAATGATGGGAAATCCTCAGCCTTGCCTTTTATTGTCATGATTGCTCAACACGGAACGCGCTTATGCAAATGTATTCATTGTTTTCTTGAAATAAGCGCCCCCTATGGCGACCTTTGGTACTATTTTTTTTTGCAGAAATCGAAACTGCATGTTCCACTAAGTATATACACCAAAACGTACTGCATTTGGCCTAACAGAATTCCCGCTAGCGAGCTCTGAATACCTCACGTTATTTCTTGCCCACCCGGTATTACTGGTGATCTATCAGGTCGTTGCATATCAAATGTCGGATTGCAGAGATCATTTTTAATGGCCCTCTAGGAAGGACACCTTCACACGTGCTACTCAAAATAACTCCCACTGAAATCCAAACATTGTTGCCAACGATTTGGGAGCTTCTCGAGCCCTCTCCGATAGAATCCATGGTCACGGGACTCAATAAACTCCTGGAATGCGTTTTCGCGTCTGCTTGGGTTAGGAATGAAAAAATTGTCCAGGCTCTGGAAAAGATGGTAGTCGGTAGGGAAGAGGTCCGGAGAGTAATGGGGGTGTGGGGTGTGGAAGCACCTCGTAGCCCAGAGCCTGTAGCGCCTGCACGGTCATTCGTGCAACGTGTGGATGCGCGTTGTCATGCAGCAGAAGAACGCCTTTCTGATGCATAAGTGCAGGTATTGTTGACACATTTTGTGTGTATACGATGCAGTTCACGACAGTAGGTCGCAGCGGTGATCGTCTCCCCCTTCTGCAGGAAGCTGTAATGCACTACTCCACAGATGTTCCACCAAACTGTAACCATGAGCTTCCTGGGGTGCAACGGGGGTTTAGGGAACTGTCGCGGGGGTTCATCAGCATCCAGCCACTGTGCTGACCATTTCCTATTGTCATTTAGGAGCCACTTCTTGTCACAGGTGGCAATGCGATCAAGAATCCCCACTTCTTCGTGGCGCAAAAGCAATTCGATACACACCTCCAACTGATGCTCTTTTTGGTTTTCTGTAAGCTCATGTGGGACACATTTGTCCTGCTTTTTCACCTTGCCGATGATCCTAAGGTGTCTACTGACAGTCGACGCTGATACAGCATGATCCCCTGCAAGGTCCTGAACAGTTTTTGATGGGTCCTCTTTCACAGATCGCATCAGATCAGCGTCATTCAACATGTTGGGCGGTCTGCCCCGTGGCTCGTTTGCCAGATCCTCGCCCGGAATTTTCGGAACCAACGTTGGACAGTACGCTCGTTTATGGTGCCTACAACGAATATCTTATTGATGTTTCGAGAGGCGCTGGATGCCGTATGAATCAACCTGAACTCGTAATGCATTATCACACGTAATTCGTATGAAGTCACGACTATCTTCGCTTGGGTTCAAACGCTATTAAATATCATCGCAGACATGCAAATTTCAGGCAGCTGGTCGCTGATCGGTTTATCTCTGGGAATGTACCACTTTATTATGGGTACTTGCTACTAAACGTGGAAACCGTGCTGAAGCGCCGAACCCACCTCGAAATCCGACATTTGATATTTTAAACTTTTTATATTTTATGTATTCCATGTAATAAGAAATTTTAAACTGCAAGAAAAGGGAACCCGACAAAGAAGAGCTACCCATTTATTGTATTAATAAAAATGATTATAAAAGATTTAATTTGATACCTTGTGGTTCTCTAACAACTTGTCTAGCACTGTTAGTAAGAACGCCATCAAACCACTCTCGAGTGTCAACATCTATGTGGCCAAGAAGCTATTTACATGTGCATAAGAGACATTAAAAAAAATTAGAAACCCAATGCAATTTTAAGGCATAATACATAACTTTCTCATTTTAATCTATTATAGCGTTGTCATTATAGCATTCTTCAAAAACAACATATTCATATTAGAAAGAATGGATTCAAACCAGGAACCATGAGTAACACTCTCGTCATGGATATGGTATAGCAAGGCGGTCTCCATGCGTCCCAAGGCTACAAGGTAGCCAAGACGGAAGCTCAGTGAGAGGGCAGGCACCCAACTTGCAGAATCAATAATAGTTCTAAAGAACAGGTGAACCTGCTACCTGCACAACTCTAACCTCATTGGGGCAATTTGGCCCAAACTTCATAGTAATGTAGATCTTCCCTAGAGGAATCTGCCATCTACGAGGCGCATCCAGAAAGTAAGTTTCCCGATGTTTTCCCATTTAAAGTAAACGTAATTAGCCGTGTCAATTGTGCATGCGTAACAGATCTATGACGTATCAATCATATGCCAGCCGGACAGGTCCCGCCTCGTGCCAGTAGCATGGTAGCAATGGTCCGAAATGGAAGCTCTTATTTCTTCTCTCGCCGCCTGCAAGGTTCGGTCGGTGATAAAGTTCTCGAATGCACAAAGCATTGCGCCAATTGAAATTCATCGTCAGCTCTGTCAGGTCTATGGGCCGAACATCGTGAGTAAGCAGATGGTGCGTCGCTGGTGTAGGCAGTTTTCCGAAGGTCGTCAAAGTGTCCATGATGAAGAGCGCAGTGGGCAACCATCCCTCATCAATGATGATCTTGTTGATCTTGATGGAGAACCGTCGCTTCACGATTACGGAGCTGAGCACCCATTTTCCGCAGATATCGCGATCCTTGTTGCATGAGATTGTCACTAAGCACCTGCTGTTGAAAAAATTGTGTGCCAGATGGGTGCCGAAAAACCTGACACCCGAACACAAAATTCAACGCCTAGGAGCAGCACTAACATTTCTGCAACGGTAACACGATGACGGCAACGAGTTCCTCGACAGGATCATCATGAGCGATGAGACCTGGATTTCGCACATCACCCCGGAAACCAAGCAGCAGTCAATGCATTGGCGGCAGAGTTCTACGACAGGGGGATACAAAAGTTGATCCCACGATACGACAAGTGTCTCAATTCTGGTGGTGGCTGTGTTGAAAAAAGATAGCTGAAACATTGCTGTACTTGTTGCCAATAAATATGTTCCTGTGAGTGTGAGTTTTTTTTTTTTTTAAATAGGGAAACTTACTTTCTGGATGCGCCTCGTAATTTCACTATGTCACTTACTTACAGTACGAGGTGCGATCAAAAAGTTCCGGGACTGGTTGCACATAAGTCCACAAATGCAGTAAATTGTAGCCCTAGCATTCATAAATCAGCTTGTTGGAAAAATTGGAAAGAAGTCTTTGGAGTCCTCTGCGATAAGAAGACCCCTGTGCGTCTAAAGGGCAAAGTTTACAGGACGGTGGTGAGACCTGCAATGCTGCATGGAATGGAAACACTCTCTCTACAAAAGTCCAATATACAAAGGATGAAGGTGGCAGAAATGAGAATGTTGAGATGGATGTGCGGAGTGGCACGAGCAGACAGGATTAGAAATGAGCGCATCCGAGGGACAGTGAAAGTTACAGATATTGAAAATAAAATCCAAGAAAATAGACTGAGATGGTTTGACCATGTAACGAGAAGAGACGAGAACTACACTGGCAAAAGAGCTATGAACATGAAAGTGGAGGGAAGGAGGAAAAGAGAACGACCCAAGAGAAGATGGCAAGATATTGTGGATGAAGATCTGAAATCAAAGGGTCTCAGAAGGGAATGGACAGAGGACAGAGAGAAATGGAGAAAGCTCATCAAAAACAGTGACCCCACATAGAAGTGGGAAAAGCTGAAGATGAAGAAGAGTTTCACATGCATCGGGGACTGAGAAAATACTGCTATTGTGACCTCGTGTGTGAGGTTGTCTGCGATTTTACCATGGACATTAAATTTGAGAAAGCCCAAAATCGAGCAACGAGCAATCTGAAGGAGGATGTTCCGTGAAAGCGACCAGATCTCTGGCGTGAAAAAAAAAACCAAAAAAAAAGACAATGCACCCTCTCACCAAGCTCTCCTCACACGTGAGTGTCTTATGGAATACAACACGATTTCGGTTACACACCCACCCTACTCGCCAGATTTCACTCCTGCAGACTTCGCAGTCTTTCTGCAAATGAAGATCCAGTTGAAAGGTCACAGTTTTGATACGATTGAGCAGATCCAGTGCGAATTGCAGAAGGTGCTTGATATGTTGCAACAAAAACACTTCCGGGACACATTTCTGAAGTGACAGGAATGCTGGATTCATTATATGGCTTCGCAAGGGGACTATTTTGAAGGGGACACTGTGTAAATGTATTTAAATAAAGTACTTTCTCTTTAAGAGAACCAGCCCCGCAATTTTTTGATCGCACCTCATACGGTACATACCATATAAATTAGATGGCCCCTCTCTAACTTTCACCCCTGTAACTCTGACCCCAGTGGGCCAAATTAAATAGTGAAACAGGACATGCCCCTGGTAAGCCACATTCCAAAATTTCAATCTTGTTTGTCAAACAACATAAAATTATGAAGCGGACATACAGACATTGTAAAACCAATAAGTACTGTCCGCATGCCATGAGAAGACCGCTAAGTTGCTTAATGTGCTCATATGGTGTCGCTGCAGATGAATCTATTCAGTGTTGGGGGACAAACAGCCAAACTTGAGTCGATTCATGTTTAACTGACGTAAACAATAGGACGATTTTCTTCTCTTATTTTCTTCATATTTCTCAGGTATCTACCTCTCCAAGCAAACGTTTTCATTTGTTTGGCACGTTTTCATTTTTGCACTACTTGATTTTAGCGTTTTTTTCTCCCTTCATAACTATAGACTGATCTGCAACTACAGCGACACCATACGAGCACATTAAGAAACTCAGCCGTCTTTTCGTGGCGTGCAGACAGTAGCTCCATTCTTCCACTATTTTAATAAAGGAAATGAAAATATTGTCCACAATGAAACATCTACTCCAATATGCAAGTTTTTTTCCTAAGAACTTATACAGGGTGTTTCAAAATTATGTACAATAAATTTAGTGACATATTCTTCAGGTCAAAAGAAGACGAAAATGTTCTATAGCACTTTGTCTGGAAACGATTTGTTTGCGAGTAATCCAATATCACAGAGTAGGGAAGCACGGTAGTTAGCGGACGATATTTTAGCAGTTCCAGCGTTTCGACCCAACACTAGGTTGAGTGGTTTGTTCCATTTAAAGCTACTTTAGGGTTGTTCCATTAGTTGTGTACACTTGTTTCCATTACTGTACATCCACTAGGAATATCAATTTCAGAACGTTTGCGTGCTTTGACATACGCATTACGATTTACGTAAAAAAAATTCATATTACACTGACATGCACCTAATGTATAGTCTTGCGGAAGGAAATGCTGTGGAAGCAAGAAGACTCTACCGAGAACGCTTTCCGAATAGACGTTTGCCAAATAACCGAACATTTGTATCTGTCGACAGACATTTGAGGGAGCGTGGTTCCTTTGGCCGTCAAACAGGACAAGGGCGGCCTGTAGCACATTCTCCGGATGAGGAGGATGTGATAACTGACATCATACACGATGAACCACAGACAAGCACCCGTCGTATTTCTTCCACGGTACACATTCCGCACTCATCTGTTTGGCACATTCTTCACTGTCAGCTTTTGCATCCATACCACCTGCAACTGGTTCAGGCACCGAACCCAACGGACTATCCACACCGACAACGATTTTGCCAATGGATACAACGTCGTCGTGCTGCAGACCCTAGTTGTCTCAGCCAGATACTTTTCACGGACAAAGCAACCTTCAGCCGGACAGGCATCGTAAATTCTCACAACCAGCACCATTGGGCAGATGCTAACCCGCACGTTACCAGAGCTCGAGCGCATCGAGAGCGTTTCTCCGTGAACGTTTGGTGTGGAATTGTCGGAAATAACTTAATTGGCCCTTATGTGTTGCCGCCACGATTGACTGGGCGAACGTATCTTTTGTTTCTGCAGAATGCATTGCCAGAATTACTGGAAGATGTTCCTCTTTTGATAAGATCTAACATGTGGTTCATGCATGATGGCGCTCCAGCACATTTCAGCCACGTTGTGCAAGCACACCTTAATGCTGCATACACGAATCGGTGGATAGGTCGAGGTGGACAGGTAGCCTGGCCTGCAAGATCCCCCGACCTTAATCCCTTGGACTTTTTTCTGTGGGGTCATGTGAAAACGATCGTCTACAGCACAGAAGTTCCTAACATTATGGATCTGCGACGAACTCTTCCATGACATCAGATGGTTGCTCATGCAACGAGCCGAAACGTGCGTGCGAGCTGGTGGCGGGCACTTTGAACAATTCCTGTAATTTGGAGCCACCGGTTTAGTTGGCTGTATCGTGTAAATAAATCGTTTCCAGACAAAATGCTATAGAATATTTATTAATTTTCTCTTAAAACTTAATTTCTTAAAATTATGATTACCTGCGAACGTGGCATAGCCTTGGGATTCATAGTGTAATGCTTAACTTTTCTACCCATTTTCAACAATCCATTCAATAAAATTTTCCATATACTTGACTTTCCTGAGCCACTTGGACCAACGATCACAACACCCATCCTTTGCTGAAGTTGCTCTAACAACTCGAGGGCTTTTTTAACCTGGAAAAATATTGTAATATTCATTGAAAAATATAAAACCACAGCTAAATAATTATTAACATGTTGGCCAACTTTTAGTGTACAAATACACTACCCTACAATAACGGAACGGACCAATGAAATCTGACTTACACATTGGAACCCACACTCGCACATCAAAAACGGATGAGATTTTATATTGTTGATGGGGTAACTTGTTCGTATAACGTTATCATAGGTGGTGAATAGCTAAACCAAAGAAACTTAGTAATTTTGAGAAAGGAGTAATACCTGGGTGCCACATTCCAGGCAGTTTATTCATGAAATTTCGGGAAAATAATCACAGCAATGTTCAACTATCAGCGATGTTGTGAAGAAATGGAAAACTACAGGCATCTGAACATGCACGCCCCACGTCAGACAATCCCTATAATGGCGATTCAAAACTCACAGAACAAGGTCATCAACAAGCAGTTCCAATACAGCCAAATACAAGCCAACATGTTGTCAAGCGACAAGACTGCCAGACTTCAGTGGTGTTTGGAAAGTCAACATTGGACTGTCGAAGCATGGAAAGTCTGATGAGCGTGTTTGTGTACGGCAAATCCAAAGGAGCATCCTTTACCTGAGCAGAGGTACAACCCTAGCGTCAATGAACTTCGGACACCTACAGAATTTTGGATAAGTACAACGAAACTAATTGTAAACAAATGAAAATTACTTTATTGAGTGCACAGAGCTTTACTACAACTGTCATATAGCATTTTAACATAAAAATTAAATAAGCGACTTTTTGTAATGTTCCGTTTTCAACACGTTGCAATGAACTTCGCACACTGTACCGTTTATTGCACATTACCACTGAGTGGCGTCACCTTTCCGACGAATGACGCTCCAAAGTCGTTGGGGCATGCTGGACACTAACTTCTGCGTTGTTTCTACTGGAATTTTGTCCCACTCTTCGGAAATACACGCCCGCAACTGCTGCAGTGTTCGAGGCTTCCGCTGTCTGACTTTTCGCTTTAAAATGCGCCATACATTTTCAATGGATGACAGATCTGGGCTGCAGGCAGGCCAGTCGAGCACCCTAAAACGCTGCTGTTGTAGCCAAGCCTTGGTGTTCCGAGCAGCACGAGGCTTCGGGTTGTCCTGCTGAAAGATGCTTGGTCTTCTCTATTGAACAACTTTAGGCGGGATGGACGTAGATGCTGTTGAAGAATGTTTATATAGGCAGCAGAGTTAATAGTGCCCTCGCAAAAGTGAAGCGATCCTGTCCCGGCTGCACTCGTGCAGCCCCACACCATCAGCGATGCAGGCTTCTGAACTTTCCTCTGGTAACAGTCGGGATGATTACTTTCGTGCTTGGTCCTTAGCACCTTGCGACCGTTGTTGCCATACATCACTGCAAAGGTGGACTCGTTGAACCACAGAACACTATTCCACTGATCAAGGGTCCACTTTAGATGGGTTCTGGCCCATGCTACCCGGCGACGCTTAGTTATAGTGCTCATAAATGGCTTCCTCTTTGTAGCGTATAAGTAATAGTTGCATCTTCTGATGGAACGGCGGACTGTGCTTTCGGATATGGGTATATGAAAATATTCTCGAGCCCAAACAGTCATTTCACTTATGGGAGCATGCCCGTTTTTCACAATGTAACGTCGAAATACTCGTAGGTCCCTAACATTCAATAATCGCTGCTTGCCTGGTGCAGTCCCTGGTTCTGTTTTCCCGATTTCTCTGAAACGCTTGATGATCCCATTAAGAGTAGAGAGAGAGTGGAACTGATAATTCATGGGCAATAGCTCGCTGGGATTTGTTATTCTGGAACTGCTGTATAATTTTTTGCCGTATACACGTTTCTACTGGCTTACCACGTCCCATGGTTCAAAACAACACGAATACTGTGCTCTGTCGCGTGGACGGTGCTTTTAAAGCCTGATGCAAAGCATTCTGGGCGTTTCTACAGCCTTCAGGAAAGTTCTATATGCTGGCGACCCCTTGTGTACGAAGTTCTTTGGGTCTCGCCAAATCGATGTTGATACTGTTCCATCTACTCAGTAAATCTATTTTCATTAGCTTGCAATCCTCTGTATGCACTTTTCATTGTGTTTTTAGCCAAATTACTTGGTTTCTGAAGTTTATTGACGCTAGGTTTGTAGTTTGGTGGGGGTGGTGGTGGGTGTTTCTAATAAATGGCTTGGGACCCCTGCATGTGGTTAATGGTCTTTTGAACGCTGAAGCCTACAAGGACATTTTGGACAATTGGGTGCTTCCTACACGGTGGAAATTTTTCAGTAACGAGGCTGTTTACTTTGTGGTTGATAATACAGCATATCATGTTTTGGCTTCTGCCAGGCAGTAGCACACAGACATGATTGACAATCACCTTTCCACACGGAGCCCTGACATTAACCCAACTGAACATTTGTGGGATAATTTGTAACGCTGATAATTTGTGGTCCTCATCTAAAATCCACTGCTGATATGGCTAGGTTCATGTGTCAACAATGGACCGAAATACCAGAACGTGTTTATTGGAACCTTATAGAAAGCATGCCCATAAGGGTGGCTGATGAAAATTCAATAAAGCGGAGGGTCATATCTCCTTAACTTAGCCAATTTTGAACACCCCTTCCCGACAATGGAATGTACCCGAGCCTATGCAAATCATATGGTGTATCAGTGGGAATTCCATAAATATTTGTTCAGGAAACGAGCACAGAAAATTCACAGGATGACTAAAAAAATTAATGATTTTTGAAGAGGGTGCTAACGAGCGCTTTCCAAAGCAGGATTTAGTACCATATGAATCGTGCAACAGCATAAGATGGAATTAATTTTATTACTGAAAGCTGCCGTTAACTCCATTCTGGCTGACATACGTAATTCGCATGTTTCCGACAAGTTTATCCATGAAAAGCTACCTCGGAAGAGATCCGACCACAGTCGTTACCTGATGCAATCAAAAAGAAAAAAATGGTTGCACAGAAAAACTCTCCGACATCGAAGGCAAGAACATCTGCGTCAACAGTAAACCGCATAATTAAATGCAACTTAGGCCTGTGCAAGTTCCATAAAGCCTGGGTTCATGCTCTTAATGAACATCTCATCCATGAATGCAAAACCAACGCCCGCAAAACTCTATGAAGGCTACCTTGTGGGCGAGAAATGATTTTTTGTCATGTTGGATGAAGCATGGGTTTAACTCACAGATTGTGCTAAGGTTCATGCCTACCATCCAGCAAATGTGAAAGGCCAGACTGACTGGATGCACAAATGTCATGAAAGTTTTCCAAAGGGCTTCATAGTGGTGGCTCAAAAGGACGGTCGCAACTTTGTCGGGTGGAGAAAAAGGCTAAGCTGAAGGGAGGAGATCCCAGTATTGTACAGAGAGGAGAGCAACAAAGTTTGTGCTCATCAAGATATGGCATATAGCCACACCGCACGCTCAATATAATTCTGATGAAGAGATCAGAATTCGTGCATTGCCCTTCTCTGCTATCCCTGTCAAGTCACCCATGGACTTTGGAAAGTGTAAAAGGAGATATGGAACGAAATTCCTCTTGCGATCCTGCAAAGAAGTCTGCTAGCATGAAAATTACGCTGCCGAGCTTTTGCCAGGAATTGGGGAAAACACAATGAACATAATCGGTGGTGGAGAAAAGGCTTCACGTGAAGTGACAATCATCCAAAATCAGCTAAGTTAAGGAGAAATGACCCTCTGTATATACTGTCTGGTTCCATTATTGTAGGATAGTGTACAGAGGGTTAATTCAGATAAAATATGACGACTTTGCAGTTCTGTTACGATGGTGTAATACCATGGCGCCACCATCAATTGTGTTCGATGTGAGATCCACGTTGTTGGACTATCGCCCGGCACCGTAATTTCCACTGAAGTAGGCTGAGTTTGAGGGACTCCATACTTTCTATAGCCCATCAACGGTTCTTGGTCGGCGAATTCCGAGCCGTCGTTTCAGGAGACCAAAGCCGCAGAAATCCATCGGTGATGCGTCAGGAGATTTTAGAGGCACATGAGAGAAGGGAATAACTCAAATGCCCGTCTCCTGTTCCATCTTCCTGTATTAAGCCACAGATGACTTGGCCACGTTGTTGTGATAGATGATGTGAGAGCCACGTTGTTGGACGCTTTATGACGTCGCTCCAGCCCAAGATCGTCATGAATTTTTCTGGAGACTGTTGCCTGTGAAATACCTTTCCTTTGGGCTAGACTTCTCTGTGTGCGGGGATTTTCTTTCAGCACTTCAGACCGGATTTCTCGAACCACCTGAGTCGGGCGTGTTGGCTGGGGCTTGTTTCTGGTCTGCTTCTCTGTTCGTCCACGTTTATTAGATGGTCGAAATTTGTTCTTTTTGATTATTCGACCCACAGTAGCTTTGGATACCACAATACCATTTCGTTTGCATAATTCGACAATGCACGAAAGACTGAAGTTAGCGTCGGAAAGGCCAAACATATACCCTTCCCAAAAAGCTGTGATTTTGGAAGCCATGTTTCAGCGCGAAATGTCCCAAATAACAGCAACAAGTGTATATAGTGGACGAGTCATGCAAATCACATTCAGTCAAGGTCATACGCGGCATTTAAAGTCGTCTCATTTTATCTGAATCAACCCTCAGTATAAGAATAATATAGTTCAGTAAGAATTGACCCTGCATTATGAAACAGTATACCTGCTTTTCACTGATGACCATTTTCAGATCACCAAAAGAATCTCTGATGGCCTTAGCAACATCTTCATATCCAATATCTCTAAACTTTACATTGGCAAACACGTCGCCAATCAGCGCATCAAACCGTTGGCTATCACCAAACGATAGTTTAGACAGAGTATTCATACGAAGAGCTTGTACGACAAGCTCGGCTTCTAAAGTTTCGTTAATCGCAGCACTCGCTTCGTCGTCAGAGGCACTCTTTTTGGCTAATCGTAATAGATTTCCACTACCTTTGAGGACTGTTTTCAAAGCTCGTAATCCCCAGTCATAATGTTGCTGTGGAGTCAAAAGTTGCCTAAGAAAAAAAACAACCAATTCTCATAAAAATTAAAAAAAAAAAATTGTTAAAACGAAAAATTCCGTAGTCAGAGAAAGTTAATATACTTGGATAATGTAAATATTGTCACTAATTTGCTTCCTAAGTTCTTAGCAAATTTGAAGCCTTCAGAATACAAAATAACCTCAGAAATAAGTTTATTATCTGGCGACGACATTGCCACGGGACGAAAGAGCTGTTTTAAATTATCTGGAAGCTTCTGGCGTCCACCATATCCTTTACCTGCTGGATTTAAGGTAATAAAGATTCCAGAATTTGGGTCAACTGGAACCTTAAAATAAACAAATCAATCATCAAAACAAATCAACAATAAACCACTATTCAAGATAAGAATGCACCAGTCAAACAAACTGTACAATCTGTCAGCCAAGATGAGTTCCCTTGATCAACGGCAAAAAAGCTACATGCAATTAACAGCTTTCAAAGACTGTGCCAACATCAAATTATGACTACGTTCACTTATTCACTCAGAGCATGGCTGCTCCGAATCATGTGATCTAGCACCAGAGTTATGGCTCTGAGTCATCTGCGATGGAACTGTGACATATCTGATGTCACACGAGTCCAAATGTAAACATACACATTTGTACTCGTTGTTTCTTTTATGCACCAGCTATGTTTTGTTTATTTGGATTTGGATTTCACCTATCCAAATCTAAATTTTTGTTCTTTGTATAAATAGGCTTAAGCATTTCTTTTAGTGTTTTGAGCAACTTCGTGACTTTTTTTTGATCTTAATTTTCTCACTTAATGATCTGGATTTAAAATTCAGTTTATTTCGACCTTTTTGTCTGTCACGAAGTTGTCTCGTTTTTGTGAATTTGCATTCTTTTCTTGTTTTGCAGTCAGCGTTTCTTGACTTTCGTTTTCTCGTTCGAGTGGAGGGGGGGAGTTGGAGGCTTTCTCCATCATTTTTTTTCTCTCCACGTTGCCTTGGCAACGATCGTTTTCTTGGCGGGATTTCTTTTTGCACTCGAACGGTAGAACCAGGGAGTAAAGAATAGAACTGTGAGTTACTCTATTCTTTACTCCCTGGTAGAACTGTGAGTTAAGAGCGCTGATTGGTTGCTGCTCATCACGTGTTTATTGGGACTTTGATTCTATATAAGGAATGGATGATTTTAATCTTTTACTTGAGAAACTTACTCTTCGTCTTGTTGTGCTCAGTGAAACTCATCGAGGTTTGCGTTGCGTCCCGCGCGGGAAGGTCAGCCACATGGCCGATCCCGTCGCGTGGACCAACGCCGTGTTAAGCATCGCAGTGCCGTGAACAACAGGCGGCCTGGAGCGTCGACCAACGAGCGTGGCGGAGGGAAGCCAGCGGGCGGCAGTTGCTGCGAGTCGAGAGCGGGAGGACGAGACTTCCACTGGCGGCGTCTTCGAGTGTTTTGGTGGCAGGCGGAGGCACTCGCCTGGGCCAGACACGAGGGCACCGGATTCCAGTAAAACGACAACGGTAGAGCCGACGACGGGTGCAGCACATGAACCCTGTGCACGCCGTTCTGCTCGGCCAGCGTCAAGGTTGGAATATCGTCCATTATGCCTCTTCTCAAAGCATCGGTGGCATTAAGGATTCCTTCTGACATCGCCTCACGTGTGTCGAACTGAACAACTAAAAAACAACAGGTATTTTTTTGAGAAGACAAGACTCTTTTCTAAATTTACACTCGTTGGATCAGCAGTCTATCGTTCGGACATTCATTCCAAAATAGTGAACTTTCTTTAACTTTAAATTAAACGAACATGGGGGGGGGAATGAGTGATGAGTAACAATTTGAATATTGTCAGTTTGCAACGTTTGTAATCCATTGCCTCTTTTAATAGATTTATTTTAACTAACACTCTAATCCTTTGACTTGATTTTCGTATTTTATATTTGAATAAAGTTTGTTATTCATTATTACAGTTTGTTTGTTTTGCGTAACTTATGTTTTGGTTTAGTGCATAAGAGTATCGTAGCGGAGTATCTACTTTTATTAATTCATAAAGAACATTTGGGGTTATTGCACACACAACGCGGTTTTATTGATTTTTCATACACTATACGATCCGGAGATTATGGTAAGCTTTATAATGTACTACCAGTTTACTGACAGTTACGGATCTTGTGCTTGTCTTTTAATTAAGCAAGTGCAAGCTCTCTCTCTCTCTCTGGTGTTGTACTCAATTTAACTTAAGACAATCTGTCACTCATTCATTTCAGAGTACACACACAGAAGGAGATCTGTCACAGAACACTTTCCAGGGGCATAATTAGGGAAGGGGGGGGGGGGGCTCGGAAGGTTCGGACGAACCCCCGTTTTGTTTCCCTGATTTGTTTTTCATTGTTTCTACTAAAAAACTATTCTACATTTTATTCTCCCCCTCCCCCCCACGTAATATCCTGGTAACGCCACTGCTTTCCAGAGTCAACATGGTGATTGAAAACTTGAGAATGATGGTTGCTATGGCGATTTGTCATGGATTCAAGATGTTTTTTTCCTCTCTTTGCAACCTCTGGAGGCATCGGAAAGGCATAAGCCTATAAAAATTAATAATTAAACCGAAGAAATTGTCTTAAGACAACCTTTCAATCAATTTAAGAGGTCCATGTCGCCACCCCCCCCCCCCCACATTTGAATTTGGTAATTTCATATATGTCATTCATTTGTGCTAGTTCGTGCCATAAATCGTTTTCAAATTTCTTGTAAGATTCGCGAAAGACAAATTCATTTGTTGTGACGGGGTGCATTCTTATCTCGAAATCTTAGAGTGGAATAAAATTGAATCGGAACACATTACCTCTCTTTGCAGAAGTGATACTGTATTCATCTTACTCTTTAGCGCAGCTTGAATCGTTTGTATTTGCATAGATACTGCTGATAAAACCGACTCTTCTAAACGGTTAAATTCATCAAAACAGCCCCACGCTCCACACTTAACAATACCAATAAAGATTCTTCCCATGGATTTGACATCGATACCCTGGAAATATAAGCATGCGCCTTTAGGAAGTGACTACTGAAAAAAAAGACATCAAATCTAAATAGAACTTACTTCATCACAATTGAAAACAAGAACTTGTCTACCAAACAAATTTCCCAAAGCTTTTACGGATTCAGTCTTTCCTGTTCCAGCTGGTCCATAAGGATTTCCTCCAAGGCCCATATTCATTCCTTAATTTAAAAAAATAAACGTCTTTGTAAAAATATTTTAAATGTAATGCTTTGATCTCATACGATGATGTAGGTTCAAAAAGTTTCCGAACATCCTTCGTATAAAACTTTTTACGATCTTGAGGCCTTTCAGTTTTGCGCACCAACATTTTGTTACCAGGTTGAAATAAATCATGTCCCTGCATCAGATATGTAGCATAGTGTGATTCACGCTTCATTATCAGTTAATCCCAGTCTGTTAGGGTGAATCGTTATGGACTTTCTTTACAACCCTCAAGCAAAAAGACAATCCAGAGCCGTACCCAAGGGGTGGGGGGCTGAGGGGGCTGCAGTGCCCCCCCTTGAAATTGGCCAAGACATCAACTAAATCTGTTACATGGAGGACCCCCATCCACAAGTAGGATTGGGCCAGCCCCCTTCAGCCCCTCCCCCCTGAAAAAAAATTCTGAGACAATCGCCCATATGGAAAACAAGCTCGTCCCCCCGACCACAACAGTTCCGTGCTGACCGCTCCAAAGGAAAGGTCATGCTTGTGGGTTTTCCCTATTGCAAAGGAATATTTCACTATGAATTCATACAGAAATGTCGTACAGTTAACAAAGAAGTGTATGTGGACAGTCTGCAGCGCCTGCCTGATACCATTCGTCGCAACCGTCTACATCATTGGATCTACGACGGAAGCTCTGAAGAAAGTGGCAAACAATGGTCTACACCCCGTCTTCGACAAATTAAAGAAGTGTATAGTTGCCAAAAGGCATTACTCCGAAGGCTAGAGTGCTCAAAATAAACTGTGTCCCACAGCCTACTTTTTTTTTCCAAAGCAAAGTTCGGGAACTTTTTGAACCTACCTTGTAATTGTGAAAATTAAAGTGCATTAAAATTAATTTTTTTTTTTTTTTTTTAAATCAAAACAATGAAGAGTATAAGATCAAACAAGCATGGAAATTAATTAACACATTTTGGCCAATATAAATATGAAATTTAGTCATGAAAAAAAAAATCATTACCCTGAGTTAAAGTAAGATAACATTTATCTGTCAATGGAGTATGAACTAATTTTGGAGCATTGCCTTGGTATTCATAAGTATAATCAAATTCTGCATCTACCATTCTTATCATGGCAATACCATCATCCTTCAGATAAACTCTAGAAAGAGAAAAACTTATATACCAGCTTCATTTTCATGAATTAATAAAACTACATACCATATTTATTCTACTATAATGCGCTTCTTGTATAATGCTCTAAAGCCAAAAACCCAGTAAAAATGCAAGCCTTTTCTAAAGTGTGTCCCAAAATGAACGGACAATTTTGAATTTGCCACCATTCTTTTCATGGTATGATCAGAGTGGAGATTGTTATATGCTGTCATTAAGGCTGCGTACGAGTGTTAATTCGAGTCGAATAAGGGTGCAGACGAATTCATTTAAGAAAACCACAAATTCTGCTTCAAATGAAACAAATATAATTTTAAATGGATTCGGGAAAAGTTCAAAAACACTTGAATTGAAATCAAATCCATTCGATTAATTCGATTCAAGGAGGCTCATCACTCCTGTAAGCTCGAATTGGTTTTATCCGAACGATACCATTCGAAACCTTCGAATACATCCGAAAATAAGCGTATAACTACTTACAAATAATAGCTCATTTCCGTGTTTATGGCGGACTAATCCATTAGAAATCTTCGGGGACATTGTAAATGCAGTTTCAATTAGTTAAAATACCTAACTGAAATGCAAAGATTTCAGAACCACTCGTACGCGTACGACTGCAGCGTTAACTTTAACGTTAGAACAATAGTGCTAGAAATGGAACCAAATTCATCATCTAGGTCTTTCATACGGAAACATTACAACAAATATGTTGAGAGAAGTGAAGAAAACTAAGGTATGTTCAAAAGAAATATGCTCAAATGGTTTCGAAAGGAATATTCAAAGGCCATTCGAATAGGTTTCGAATAAAGCATTCAAAAGCTGCTGTATACAAATTAATTGAATGAATCACACAATTCGTAACAGCAGCCAAACTTCAATGCTAGTTCAAATGAATTCGATAGAGGCTCAAATGACTCGAGAAACAGATCAATTCATTTCGAATTGTTTTAATGTAGATTTGATAGCATGTTCGAATGATTCAAATCAAAGTTTTCTTGAAATTATTCGACTCGCACGCAGCCTTAGCTGTCATTATCAAACATTGAAGTTGTTAATATTATGCAAAACTACACAATCGAACAATGCGTATAAATTGTAAAAATTCACTTCAAAAAATGGTGAAAATTTTACGAAAAGTGTTAGCTCATTTTGGCACACCCTTTATTATTCAAGAAAACAGTAACAAGCTAGTTCTTCGTAAACAAAAACTTACAGAAAGAAAATTGACAGTCAGAACATTTTAAAACCCCTGTTATGATAATAGCTTACCCCCCCCCCC
>JAHWFO010107042.1:0-19504 GCA_023313115.1 Rhysida immarginata
TTCCGCATTCGTAAAACCGTCAATGGATCAATTCCGGCTTTGCCAAAAACATCCTTACCTGTAATCCTTTTGTGATAAACTGTACCTTGGATAATTGCGCAGAGTATGAATTACGTGAGTTGTGACTTTTGAAATAAAGAGCGTTTAAAAGAGATTTGCGTCATTCAACATTCAATCATGGAAATAAATGCAACGGTTAAATTTACGCAATACTTTTCAGCTCTTGTCGCTGGTAGTTCGGGGTCCGGCAAGAGTACCTTAGTAGCTCAAATGTTGAAGTATAGAGATGAAGTGATGGACCCGCCGCCTACGGAAATAATTTACTGCTATGGAGCTTTAATCCCGCCAGTTGTTAAAAATCTGAACCTACCTAACATTACGTTTCATGCCGGGGTGCCGGATGAAAAATTGATACACGAACGCATACCTGAACAGGCTTTACTGACGATTTATTAAATGAGGTGAAAAACAACGACCTTGTTGAGAAAATCTACACGTGCTACAGTCATCATCTCAACTTCTCTGTGTTGTTAATCACTCAGAATCTCTTTGCTCATTCGAAAATCATCCGTACAATAAGTTTAAATACCCAGCTCATCTTTCTACTAAAGTCACCCAGAGACGTAGGACAGATTCGCACCTTGGCCTCGCAAGCAGGTTACGGACGCTTACTCATCGAAGCCTTTAAAGATGCCGCTCAGGAACCCCATAGTTATTTACTGCTTGATTTAATTCAGAGTTAAATGTTCTGAGATTGCGTAGTAAGATTTTTCCGCCCGAAAAACCTATCGTGGGTTATGCGGATAAAGCGCGGGTTTAAAACCGCCGAACGTCATTTTAAAATCGGCTGAATAGGGTGTTGATACAACGATGATTCCTCTGGTTGTGAAACATCGTCATTTTCTAGGAGCTTTGAAACACTCGTCTCCTCAGCATAGGAAAGTATTAATGCAACATGCCACTCTTAATCAAGTTAAAGCGTTGTGCGAGATCTGTCATAACATTCTACATCGTAGAGTCGACTGGACACCACCCATTAAACAACATTTGCAGAAAATAAAAGGTTTAGCAGATAAAAAAATTTCATTAAGGGCCAAGAAAACTTATCTGAACCAACGTGGGAACGGATTCTTGCTACCTCTTTTGTTAGCTGCACCTATTTTGAATAAATTAATTAGTTAAGAACATGCAAAATTACGTTTTACTACCGGCTCACGAATATCAAAGGTTCCTTCACGCTACGAACCAGAGCGGCCCTGTGTCATCGCGCCCCGTTGAACGCGGTCAACCTAAGGTTGAACCTAGTGTGGTTAATGATGTTGAAAAAAAACGTAATAAACAATTGGATTCTCAAATCAATGAGATTTTAAAAGCATCAAATTTGAATGTGCATCAGAAAATGGATCTTTATTTAAATACACTTCAAAAATATCTAAGAGCAAGGCGTCGTGAAGCTCATTCGAAATGAACAAGTCTTTCAACCCAAACCGACCCTCAACCACCTTCAAACCCGTCTTTAATACCACAAACGCCGTCACCGCAATCCCTTCAAGAAACACCTACTTATCTGTATCCACAACAACTCGTCTATTCACCCGATTTTCGCACGTCTGCAGACTTAAAAGAAAAAACCCTCGCCGACCGTGATATTGCCATGGCTAGCGGATTCGAGGAGGCCTACGACAAGGACAGCCGGCCGGGTAACATAGTGAGTTTGCCTGTTGAGCAGCCTTCCCCGCGTACACGTTTCATAGAGACACCACGAAAGAGACCTGATGTTATCACATGGAATAAAAAAGGAACTGTGTCCATCGGAGGTAAATCAATACGAGGATCGAACATTAATAGTTTACCCCTCCCCAACCTGAAGAAACCTCTACCTGGGAGAACCCTGTTTACCGACGTGATACAACATGTCGACATCCCCGAAGAATTAATCGTGAATCCCGTGTACCGACCGACGCAGGCATCTGACACGCCAAAGCTCCCCTGGTTACATTATGATAAATAACAATTTAACGTAAAATATTAGGCTGCATTGCAAATGATAAAATTTATTTTAACGTCTGTAAAAAAAATAAAAATTGAATAAAAATGTAATTCAATGTGTGAAAATCGTTTATTGTGTAATTTATTTATATATTTATTTATATATTTATTTATTTATTTATTTATTAAAAGTAACCACAAACAAACACAAATTCAAGGTGAATACAAAAAAAGTTTATTTGAACAAATAAATATACAGAAATTGAGTAAAACAGTAAATATGAATAATAATAATTGAAATAATTAAACAGAGTTATTTAAAGGCTTGCAACATTGGTTCCATTTGGCCTTTTGGCAGATATTAAATTCAGAGTTGCTAGTATATTCGTCTTGGATGATTTCACATTTCACGAGTAAGTCATTCAAAAGCCGTTCATTTGTATAAGTGTTGTTCAAGATGTCTGCCGTAGAATAACCTCTGGCTGCTAATTTCAGGTAATGTAGACAGTGATGACCGCATGTGTCAGACGTCTGATGTTGCACTATTCTCGTGTTGTAGATCCATTTTTCCCAGTGCATAAGCATGAACTGGTGGAATTGCGGTTGAGGAAACATTCCGAAAGAATCAAAGATGTATGCTTGTTTGCAGGACGGTATAAAAAAAGCTACCCAATGCGAGCCCGGCTTGCTGGAATCATCAGTATTAGCAATGAGTAAAGCTGGATGCAGAGGTTTGAGTTGAAGCACCAAGTCCGCCGGGAAAACACCTCTTGCCATAGTACATGTGAATGGATCTCTCTCGAGCGCCCTCCATGGATCTCTCATCGACCTTAATTCGTGAAATCGAAGCTCACGGTTCTGTCTTTATTGATTTCCAAGAGATTCTGATATTGACAATAAGCAATCAGATTCACCGAATTAGTTAATGGTTCGGAAAACTGAACTTCGACGCTTAACGTACCGTTACGTATAAGGTTATATCTATCTGTATAATAATTCCTGTCCCCCGAAAGATCAAAGGCCAGAAATGTGTAACCAGAACCGTAATCGAACTGACTGATGTCAACATCTCTGTCTTCTTTCCAAATCCCAAGTGCTTTCATGGTATGAACAAACTCTCTCAAGTATGACCCAGAGGAAAAATTCGGCGTCAGAGGGTTTAGAGGTATTGCATGAGTATCCAATGAGAGGGAGAAGAAAGATAGATTGAAATGTTGAAAGTTGAACGGATTCGAAGTAAAAGAACCATTCTGGGCTTCACTCGATGTAAATGCAAAAATCAACCGGGAGGGAATCTGACCAGTAATTAAGTTCTGTATGACGTGGTTTCTAGTTCCCGTAGCAATACTGACGGATCTCATTTCAACCCGTCCGATAGGGTAAAACGCGTTAGTGGTTTGCAGAGTCTTTGCATGTGCTAATAGCGTGGCTGTGTTAACTTTAACTCTCTCGACATTCAGCGTTGCTTTTCGGATTGTAATCTGATAATTTGGGTTAGCTACATCAGACATCAGAGCAAAGGAGGGTTTACTTCTGTAAAGCCTCAGACGAAAATCCGTAGAGTTTAGTAGCCATCGACCCTGCCGAAAGATGTCTAAATGGAGCGGGCCTTCCATGTAGTAAACGCCGTTTCGTGCGAGTCTTTTACGTAACTTAAACCCATTGTTTGCGTCATCGACATTGTCCATTTTACTGCTCGTGTCTTTACAATACCCTGCTGTTGTGAGTTGACTTTGTTTAGAAGTTTGCCCATAGTTCAAAACAGTTTCAAAATAAGCTCTGTACGGATATAAGTTATTACTATGACTAACTAACGTATCACCTAGATAGCAATCGACTTGTGAGAATAGCGAATGTAGAAAGAGGTTCACAGGTCCTGTTTTATCACCAGCTGGTAACTGTCCATCCCCTTTGTTGATAACGACTTCTAAGTTTAATGTAGATTGATCGAGATCCGTGTAAAAATCTGCCAAACCAGGTACGTAGAATTCAATAGGCCCGTCTTGGCTGATGATGGCTGTTGGCTGGTACCCCGTGACGTGTCGCTTTTCCTGTTGGCCGCTCGTGTGAGGTATAGAAAAAATGTCGAGATCGCTGTTGAGACATTCAGTGCTCATCTGGTGTATCATGGATGCCATGATTACGTATGTATTAGGCAAAAACCGAAGATAAAGGAAGTATGTTTAAAATCGGCTTTAACTCTAGCACCCATTTCCTGCAGGACATTACCTCCAGCTTCTTTCATACGTGATGACAGCGACTGTTTAAAATTTTGACCTTGTATCACATAATTAAAAACGGAAACACCGCCCTTTAGGGCATGCCGACCAAGAATCTTGCCCACGGATTTGAGTAAAGGTGTTGCCAAGCGAAACAGATTTGAAAACACTGAACCAATCCCATTGCCTCTCTGGAAAACTGACCCTCTAAACACAGGTAAACCATTCCCTGGCTCGGCTGATAGAGGATATGCATCTTGAAGTAATCAAGGAGGAGAGAAAAAAGAAATCAACCTCGCACTACAGTTGTTTCTTACGAAAATGTAATTTCACTATGGTTTTACCTGTTAAAAACGCGAGTAAATCACCGTGGTCGGAATGAACCGCGATTTCAATCGCGTCAATGACGTTTTTACTTAAGGGAAAGTAGTCGGGTGAATGAAAAGTCTGATAAATCACTTCTCGTCTGGCATGTGAAACGGGTATGATTCGTAGGAGCGGAGCGAATGTGTTACCCACGACCTGCGGATGTATGATGTCTGTATACAGATAAAAACCATGTATGCCACGCGTAAGATCTATCGGGATTGAACCCTCACCGATAACGAGTTCTAGGTCGGCGAGTTCAGCCTGTAAACCCAATGTGTAACATAAACCCTCGCTAAAACTAATATAGCGACCTTCTGTGCATTTGAAATGAAAACATTTGTTAGGTGTGAGATTGATTTTGTAAAAAGTCTGTTCTTTCAATGGAATCAGCTTAACGAGCGCCTCGACAACATCGATACGACTATCATAATACCCCTCGGGAATTTTTAAGATGCACCGTTCTGGAGTGTCAGGCGGATCAAAAATAACACAGCTGATAAAACCTTCATCTGTGTCGTTTAAGGGCATAGTAATAGGTGTTTTCAATTTCTTGTTCAGAAACCTAGCCGGTATAAATCCATTGTTGACAGCGGCTGGGAATTCGATGAACTGCGTTGAGGACCCCGTAAACAATACAATCTTTGTCTCGACGCCCGCCTTTCTAAAACTAGCTTTTAGAAAATCAATTGCGGTTTCCCTATTTTGCAGTTTGGTACTCTTAAATTCAAAAATTTTTTGACAAAGAGGTGCCGACTTGGGATACCTAAACGTAACAGAAAAATCGGATACCCACTTAAACGGCCGGTTGCAATCCGGAGTTAGAGAGAAACGGTCCTCGTAGAAAATGTTTGGCGAAACATTGAACAACTTACAGAATTCGGGCGTGTTAAAGCGAATCCCGACATTCAGCGGCAAACTCATGATGACATTGTGGTCTAAAGAAGGGTTATGGTAAATGAGAGCATCTTTCAAATAGGCTTGTAACACCAATTCAACTTCGATTATGAAAGTCTGGAATGTCGGAGTTCTTACTGGTGAAACAATGCTGAAATCGATTTGTTCATCTATGTGATCAGCCTTGAAACCTATTTCGAAAGTGTTGTTTACAGTCGTAATGTTCTTGAAGAGGGCAGGGAAATGTGTTTCCGATAAACCAACCTCCCATCGCCCTTGGAAACGTAGCGTCCTCGGCAATCTTGTGATAAAACGAGCTGTTGTATTGGAATGAATTTGATCACCCGTAGGTGTATTTGATGGTAGCGTAACATAAAAATCCGTGTCTTCATACATGATGGCTGTACTCGGACCTAACTGCTGTCAATCACCTCTTGTCAAGCATTTAAAAGATCAATCTCTCACACCCAGCTGTTCATGTTGGCTGGGTAACCTTGCCATTTCACAAAAGCTTCGCGAACACCACGCCTTGTGCGCCAGCGAATAATCTGTTCAATGTTAAAAACTTCGGGTTTTTTCACCTTTTGTAACTCCTGGCCGTAGAATACACCTGAGACCTCGCTACCATCGTAATCTTTAATTTTATACACAACAGGTTTTCTATAAATGATTTTTGAAACCTCAAACACCTCCTCTGTCCAGTTTGGAAGATAACCTTTATCAAATATGTTTTTCACTTTTGAAATACGTACGTAATCACCGACTTGCAACCTTGGCTTTATTTGTGGTGCTGCTGTATAATAACTCTGTTGTTTCAGCCATAGAGCTGGGGCATTTCGTTCATTGACATCAGCTGGTGCCATACCCAAGGCTCTGTGATTGCGTTGGTTGTAGCTTAACACGAGATCCGGTAAGACGTCGATGTATCTGTGTTTGTTGGTAAATGTAAAAAACTTAAACATCCTCGTTTTTAACGTACGGTTGAATCGTTCAATCGTACGGCTTTTAAATCTGATTCTGTGGTGAAGAAATCGATGTCGAGTTCTTTAAAATAATCTTGAACGTGTTTGTTTAAAAACTCCTTCCCTTTGTCGCTGTTCACTTTTACAGGAACACTGCTGAGTGTGAAAATTTTTTGAAAGGCTTTCTGAAGTTCGAGTCCCCTCTTCGTTTTTAGAGGAATGACCCACGCATAGCGCGAGAAAACGTCGATGCAGGTCAGTAGAAATTTATAACCATCGTTCTGTTTTGACAGACTGGTCAGATCAACCAAGTCCACTTGAAATTGTTCAAATGGCGCATATACACGCATTCGATTACGGGGGTAATGATGACGCACCGGTTTATGCAGCGTATAAGCTCTCACGCCCCTTAACCATTCACCTGTCTCTTTTTCAGAATGATTTGTTTGTTTAGCTAAACCTCTCCCGCCACCAAAACCGGCCGCATTAGCGGGGTTAGGAAATGCCTCATCCATGACAAAAATTTAAATTAAGTTATGTAAAGAACACATCTGTATTTATTTGAAACAGCAGGCGTAGAAGAAACTGTAAAAGAGTTTGGAAAAAATTGGGATACCCGAGAAACAATAGTGAATTAGTAATTAGGCAATTAGGTAATCCGCTGAGGCGCCAGTACTGAAGCCGCTTGCTCATTTAGGTAGTATATAAGCGAATCGACCGGTGTTCACTTGTAAGACAGAATCACCCCGATTTTGCTGAGAGCACCAGGGTATATCAGAAGATCATAAAATTAATTTTATTCCAGGCCAACACCCGAATTAAAAGCCAACGCCCAAATTAAAAGGCCAACGCCCATTACCGGGGGAGGGAGGTGGTAGGTCACGTGAGGCGCAATCTGCACGCAGATTGGTTGAACGTCTGTGACTTCAGGCAGGGGAAGGGGGGAGGTGGGGGGTCACGTGGGGTGAATGCTGCACGCTGATTGGTGGAAATTGAGGTTTAATCGGCCACGCCCACCTCCTTATGTATGCGCCCATTTGGGGATGTTATCTACTACTCCAGTTGCACTAAATTTTGAGGGGATAAATATCGACCTGAGAATAAATCTTCGTTATAAGCAGGACTGGAAATTTTTTAGAGAACTTATGAACGACAGTAACATTCCCTATCAGGATCCCGTCACCAGCAGTGACATTGACGACAATATCAAAAAGGTCACTCACTCCATCAAGATGGCTACAAATGCTAGTGCTACTCCGGTGGATTGCAAGCGGCCAGACCACCTAGAACTTCCTCCCTCCATCAGGCAACTCATCCACGGAAAAAAAACCACTTCAGAAGACTTTGGCAGCGTACCAGATTTCTCCACTTCAAGACGAAGTACAACAGGCTATCCCGCAAGGTAAGTGATCAGATTAAGGTTTTAAGGAATCAAAGATGGAACGACAAAGTTAAAAGTCTGTCCGTCCAGGATAACTCTCTCTGGAGTATGGTCAGGGCCCTTAAAAGCAAAAGGACTATTGTTCTTCCTCCTTTGCTTACAGAGGGTGGCGATTTCGTTAGCAATGACCAGGACAAAGCACAAATTATCGTCGATTCACTGAAGAGCAAATTCTCTACGCCCAAAGAGGATGATCTGGTCAATATTACTCGTGAAGTCAAAGACGTGTGTGATAGGTATGACCACACACAGCAAGCTCATGGCTCTCCTGAT
Source organism: Rhysida immarginata (assembly GCA_023313115.1). Lineage (NCBI taxonomy): Eukaryota > Metazoa > Arthropoda > Chilopoda > Scolopendromorpha > Scolopendridae > Rhysida > Rhysida immarginata. The sequence goes on from JAHWFO010107042.1 coordinate 8,148, forward strand.
GTCATTGGCACCTCTGAGATATGGGACATCATAAAGCGCCTCAAAAGCAAAAAGGCAGCCGGCATCGACACCATTACCAACAGTGCTCTCAAGAATTTGCCTCCCAGTGTTATCTGCATCATCACCAAGGTCATGAATGACTGCTGGCTTAGCGGCCATTTCCCTAGTGCCTGGAAGGACTCAGTCATCATCACCATTCCTAAACCTGGACTGGATCCTGCTCTTCCCACAAGTTATAGGCCCATTAGCTTGTTGCCCATGCTTTCCAAGGTCTTTGAGCGCACTATACTCAAGAGGTTCAACGACTACTGCGAGGCAAACAACCTCATTCGTAGTGAGCAATTTGGCTTCCGTCCAGGCCATTCTTGTCAGCTTCAGTTATGGAGGCTTGTTGCTGATTTAAACGGTCCTCTCAACCTCTCTATGTTTGGTGGCCTCATTTTCCTCGATGTCCAAAAGGCCTTTGATCAAGTCTGGCATGATGGGCTCATTTACAAAATGATTACCTACGGGTTCCCTGACGATCTAATTGCTCTGGTTCGCTCCTTCCTGTCAAAGAGGACTTTTCGTGTTAAGGTTGGGGACTGCTTGTCTGAACCCTGCGATGTTAATGCTGGTGTACCCCAAGGCTCTGTTTTGGGGCCAGCATTATTCAACTTCTTTATCCATGACTTTCCCAAGTTTACAGAGTGTAATCTTTATTTATTTGCTGACGACGGGTCCATCATGACCTGGGCACGAAACCCAGCACATGTCATCACTCGACTACAAAAAGCTTTACATCAGTGCGAGAGCTGGTTCACAAAGTGGCGATTAAAGCTGAATGTCAAAAAGTGCAAGGTCATGTTTATCACTCGCAAATGCAAAAACCCTCCAAAGCCTCTCTTCTTATTTGGCAAGAAACTTGAGTGGGTAAAAAGCTACAAATATCGTGGTGTCATGATCGACTCCAAACTAAATTGGAACGACCAAGTCCAATACGCGCTCAACAAAGCAAAGAAAGCGAGGTTCAGTTTGATTGCACTTCTGGGGTGAAACAGCGCTCTTGGTGTGGATAACAAACTCTTGATATACAAGGTTGTGATTCGTACTATCTTACTTCATGGAATGCCTGCTTGGGCTTCTATTTGCAAATCTAGGTGGAAGGATCTCCAGACCTTCCAAAATGTTGCTCTCCGGTCCATTGCCCAACTTGACAGAAGAGTTACCAACAACCACTCTATCTATGAGGATCTGGGGATGACCCACATAGGCACCTTTGTCCAGACTCTTATGAAGAACATGCTACCTAAGATGGAGAATCATGAAAACACCCTGGTTTCTGGTATCCTGGACCACCCACTCGCTGTTAAGGGTCCCCTCAGGTTTCGAAGACCCCGCCATGTCCTGGATGTCTGCTTTGATGACGTTAACAAGGCCGTCTTCCCCAACTATTGGATCTTCTAGAACCTGCTGATTTTTGGGGACTCTCTTCGTCAATCCACAATCTGACTCGGGACTCATTCTCTGGAGGACTAAAGAGGTTCATCAGGCTTCTCTCCCAGTTCAGTGTACTTCCTCTGGTTTACTTTTTGGGCGAGCGTGCAAAGTGAGCTTGGCTCCTGGACCACTCGCGTCTTTCTTTTTCACTACACTGTTCGATTGTCGATTGTCTGTTTAACCTACAATTGTAGGGGCAATGCCGGGTGCCTCTGCTAGTTTAATATAAATTTAATATTTGAAAACCACAATATCAAAAATAAACTTAAAAAAATCATAAAAGACAATAAAAAACTTTAACGATTTAAAATCATATTGAAATTTAAAAGATCGCCACCCTTCTCTAAAAACAAGGAAAGTAACGTGCTAACATTACAAACCGGTTAATTAAACCTTACAAAATCCTTTAAAAAATAGAAACTCTTTCAAATTTTTTTTTTAATATTCATAAATGTTAAATTCTTTAATACAATAATTTTAAGTTCTAATACAATTTTTTTCAAACATGTTGGGTCTTAGTTGTTTGTAAATATATATACGGGTCGTTAAAAACAACAAGTAATTTTATGACATAGAGTTGACGCGTTTCAGCCTTCTTCATAACTATGTGTATAATGATTGAAAAGAAGTTCAGAAGAACATTTGGGGGGAGAGAGGGTTGGGGGTGGCCGTCAATACAAAAAAGGGGAGGGAGAACCAATGGGAATAGACAAATTGAAAAGGGAAGGAAAAATTCCGCGACCCGGATTCGAGCCGGGGACCATGCCTATCGCTGGCACTGCTCTAACCAACTGAGCTACCGCGGATGTAACAGCAAAGCTGTTTATATTTTTCCAGAAGAGTATTGTAAACGCATCCTCGTGCTCTTCGAACCAGGCACAGACACTGCGTGCTATATGGCATGTCACATTGTCCTGCTGGAATATGCCATCTTGCTGAGAAAACACATCCATTGATCCATGGTGCCATCCACAATGATGAGTGCACCCAGGGAATGCCATGAAAACATTCCCAGACCATAACGCTGTCCCCTCCGGCCTGGACCCTTGTGGCACCTGTTACAGGGCGTTTGTTTTCTGACGCTGAACGCCGTAAACGCCATAAACAGTGATTCATCGGTAAAGGCCACCTTTCGCCACTCTATTGCTGTCCAGCTGCGGTACTGGCGTGCAAATGTCAGTCTTTGTCGCCGGTGAACAGCCATCAGCATTGGTGCACAAACCAGCCATCTCCTGCGGAGCCCCATACACAGCAACATTCGCTGAACTCTCATTGAGGATACACGTGTGGTAGCCCCCTGATTTATCTGGGAGGTTAGTTGGTCATGGTTGCACGTAACTTTTGAACCTTAACTGCTGCTTCAAATCTGTTTACAGGAATGTAATTGTTAGAAAATACTTATGTTATATACCACACGACCCCCTTTCTATTTAAAAAAGTTGACTTAGATTCAAGATGGCCGATTTCAAGATGGCGGCCATGTTCGGTACATACTGTAAAATTATTATAATTATTATTTAGCTAAAGCACTCAACTGGGAGTAACTAAGATAAAATGACCAGAAGACGTCCAACATCACCGCAAGGTACACCAACAATGCCGCGAGGTAAACCAAAAGGTCGATTAATTATATAAGTCATAAACATTGAGTCTCAATATAATAATTCCGCAACCGTCGGGTAAAATGGTGGCAAATCATAGTACAGCCCAGAGACTCGCATGAAAAAACTAAGGAACGTATTTCGAATGGAATGTCATTCCATAGTCTAATGGCGTTGTACGGAAATCGTTTAGTTTTGGTAGAAGACACTTTAAAAGGAACAACAATTAAGAACCGACGGGTTTGACGGATGTTGTTCCCTATAGCAATCCAATCCCTAACAAACGCTGCTGGGTGGGTTTTGTCCCACAAGGCTTCAGTCAGTTCAATGGTCAAAGCAATGTTACTTATAAAATATATACCACCTCACCCATACCTTAATGAAATATTCAGATTTCCCAATTTCTGCAAGGTTTTCAAAGAAACAGGGTATACTGCGACTTTTGACTCAACCTGTACATCTGCTAACGATATATAAAACTAGTAGAGTTATCCGGCATAGCCTGGGATAATTACACTTGTAGGTAAACAGAACAATCTCAACAAATTAAATTATAACTCCCACTTGGTTAAATAATAACTCAATCAATACAACACAGAGCAAAGGGACTATCCATTCTACGAAAAATACAAAAAACAGGAATTCTAGATGATATACCATGACTTTATCTAAACTCTTCTTGACTTGCCTCACCACTGCGGAGCATCACCAGATACTTTAGATTCAATTTTTTCTTGCCCTTGACGTAAAAGATCTTATACCCTTTTGCTCTGTTTGAAACTCCCGTTGTTCAGATGTTTCAAATGCCCATATAGCTCTTTTTATATTAGTTGTAGAGTTTGTCTGACCAACACTCGTTCTTTTTCTTTCCTTTCCAGACACATTAATTTTTGCCAGTCGTCTGGACGTTTGATAGGGAGCTCAAAAGAGACACACGTGACTCTTTTGCCTCATCAGTCAACGCTGCGTTATTAATGTTCTGTTACTGCATCATCATTTTATGCTCATTATTAATAATTCTTGGAAACAAACGTTCAATCATCCCATTATCAGCATTTCAGTTTCCAAAATATACACTTTCCCACAGAATATAGTCAAAATATATTTTTAGGAAATGTTTAGATCTGCTGTGCTACCAAATAAGCTAGGTGATAACCTCGGCGTGGCTCGGACTTTTTTTTTTGGAATAAATTTTGAAATATCTTAAAAATACACACATGAAAACGCTTAAAATTAATACAGTAAAAACTCTTAATGAAAATTCGAAAAAAAAAAATTTTTAACGCTGAGAATGGATGGGACCTATCCCAGGATGCCACTGCTAGTCCAAATAATTTCTTACTCACGTAATCTTACTTTAGATGCACTTGATGTTGATGCAATTCCAATCTTCTCTTGAAGCAAAACTTGGCCATTCATCACTTTGTGTATTCCAGCAGTCACCGATTCTTCTATTTACTTGCTTACCATTTGCTCAATACAGCACGGAGATAAAGGGGTGCTACCTCTGTCGTCTTTCCACTCTTTCTCAATAGTCTGCTAACTCTCCATTATCTCCAGTTACTGATCATTTTTAAAAATTTTCAACACGTTTTTAAATTTTCAAAATTTTCAAATTGTCATGAACACCTCTGACTACATTAACGAAGCTAACAGACAACTCTCTGATATTACGTTCTACAAGAAACTAACTTCCGATCCTGCTGACACGTTCAAAACCATACTTCAAAATACCCTCTCTCAGCTTGAATCCTTTTCTGAAATCGATAATAAAACCCGCCTCTTCCTCCTTCCTAAATTCAGTTCTCCTGATCGTTTCTACCTTCTTCCCAAGATTCATAAACCTGGCAATCCCGGCCGTCCGATCATCTCTTGTAACAACACACTCTGTGAGCTACTATCTGCTTATGTCGACCACCACATACGCCACATCCCACCCAGTCTTCCTTCCTATATCAAAGACACTAAAGATTTTCTCTCCCATATCCAGCGCCTTAACGCTTCTAACTACGATTTCAAGAACGTCTTCCTCTGCACGCTTGATATCTTTTCCCTCTACACTAACATTCCTCATGATGATGGGGTTAAAGCTGTGTGCAACAGTCTCAAGGCTAACAAACCTTTCCAAGTTCCTTATACTGGCACTATCTGCTTTCTTTTTTGGACCATCCTCACCTCCAATTTCTTCACTTTTAACAATGAGTATTACATCCAGACCAGTGGCACTGCTATGGGCTCCAAAATGGCTCCCAACTATGCTAACATTTTTATGGGGGAGGTGGAAACCAAACTACTTTCCACGTCTCCCTTGAAGCCGTTGGTCAGGCTGCGATATATTGATGATATTTTCCTGATCTGGCCACAGAACGAAGACTCACTCTTATCTTTTATCACCCATTCCAACTCCATCTACCCCTCCATCAAGTTTTCTCACAATTACTCTATTAGGACAGTTTCTTTTTTGGATGTCTCTATCTCTATCACTAACAATAAATTGTCTACTAATCTCTATAAGAAGCCCACTGACCAGAACCAGTACTTACACTATGACAGCTGCCATCCGCGCCATTGCAAGGATAACATCCCATTAGGTCAGTTAACTCGCATCCATAGAATATGCACTAATCAGTCTGACAAGGACTTCCATGCTAATGCCCTTACCCACTCCCTAAAAGCAAGAGGCTACCCCAAATCTGTCATACGCGCTTCTATCTATAAACATCGCAATTCTCGTTCTAACAACAACCCCAAACCTTCTACAGCCATGACAACACCTACATTAGTTCTTCCTTATCATCCAACCCTCAATAGTATTAAAAATGTCCTAAGGAAACATCAACATATTATTGACAACTCTCCTCTTCTCCACTCCATTCTACCAGAACCACCAAAAGTTTCTTTTAAACGGACATTTAGTTTTAAAGATATTCTGGTCCATGGTGCTATTACCAAACCACGCACTTCCACTAAGGGATGTTCTCCTTGCAATGCAAAGCGTTGTGGCGTTTGCCATTTTCTTAACCCTGCTACCTTCATTTCCAGCAGTGCTTCCTCCTTTACTTTCAAGATTAACCAGAATTTGACCTGCACTTCTCACAACTTCATTCACCTGTTACATTGCAAAGTATGCCAGAAACAGTACGTTGGAGAGACAGGCAATACCATACGCTCCAGATTTGCCGGGCATAAGTTTGATATTCTTAGCAATGCTGACACCCCTGTCGCTAAACACTTTAATTCCCCTGGTCACTCTTTACAGGCCATCAGCCTTTATATTCTTCGTAGTAACTTCCATAACAAAAAAGAAAGAAAGCAATTCGAGTCTTTTCTTATTTGGAAATTTAATTCCCTCACCCCTAATGGCATTAACCTTAGCAAAGGCACCATTCCCTCCTTACCTTTCCCATATTCCTCTTCAACTTCAGCCATTCCCTAATTTGTCGCAGGCTCTCTGGCCTTTTTTCTTCTTTCTTTTTTTTTATCTTGTCTTAGTTTTAATGTTCTGTCATATCTTTCTACTTCTATGTTCATTTTGTGTCCGTCCCTGTACTTTTTTTTCATAGGCTCTCTGTACTCTTTTATTTTAGTGACCTTTTTATTATGCGATACTATTTTACAGGGTGATTAGCGACTGGGCTTTGTCAAAAAAATTGTGTAACCGGGAACGGTCAGGGATTTTTTCAGGGATAATTTTTTTTCCCAGGGAATTTTACAAAACCGTTTTGCTAGACACCCTATCGACAATCGACAATCGAACAGCGCAGGGAAGAAAAACAAACGAGCGGTCCGGAAGCTATGCTTCCACTGCCATACTCATCCAGTAATATAGCCAAAAGAAATACGCTGAATTAGGAAAGAAGCCAGATGTACCTGGTTAAGTCATCCACAGTATACGGAGGAGTCCTTTCCTAACAGGACGATAAATTGATTGTTGATTGACGATAGGATGAGGAAGAGCTAGGTGATCCAGTAGGGTGGGAAGATGGCCTTTTGGATGTCATCGAAGTTGACGTCCAGTATGTGACGAGGCCTGCGATGTCTAAGAAGGCTTCTAAAGGCGAGCGGATGCTCATGAATACCTGCAACCACAGGATTGGGATGGTCCTTCATCTTCGGACGAAGCTTCTTCAGCGACTCTTTGACGTGGTTTCCAATAGTAGGTATACCGAAATCTTCAGCAATGGAAGTATTAGTTGCTATCCTCCTGTCGAGTTGGGCAATGGTCCTAAGTGTGACGTTTTGGAATGTTTGTAGGTCCTTCCATCTGGATTTGCAGGTTGTAGCCTAGGCAGGCATACCGTACAGAAGAATGGTTCGGATTACCATTTTATATAGCAACAGTTTGCTGTCCACTCCAAGCGAACTGTTTCGTCTCAGAAGGGCAACCAGACTAAACTTCGCCTTCTTGGCCTTGTTGATAGCATAAGAGAGATGGTCGCCCCAGTTCAGCTTGGCATCTATCACAACTCCGAGGTATTCATAGTTCTTTACCCACTCGAGCTCCTTGCCAGATAGGAAGATTGACTTCGGGGGTTTTCTAAGTTTTTTGGTAACGAACATGGCTTTGCATTTATCTACGTTCAGGTTTAACCTCCACTTAGCAAACCATTTCTCACATAGATGCACAGCATTTTGTAACCGAGATATGACATGAGTGGGATTTCGGGCACAAGTCATGATGGACACATCGTCAGCAAACAGGTATAATTCGCACCTTGTAAATGCTGGGAAGTCGTGAATGAAGAAGTTGAACAACGCAGGGCCCAGGACAGAGCCTTGGGGAACACCACCCTTGATGTCACAAGGGTTAGACATGGAGCAGCCAACCTTGACCCGAAAAGTCCTGTTTGACAGAAAGGAACTAATCAAAGCGATCAGCTCGTCAGGAAAGCCATAAGTAATCATCTTGTATCTCAGGCCGTTATGCCAGACCTGATCAAAAGCCTTCCGTACATCTAGAAAGATAAGACCACCGTATTTGGCGCAATTAAGGGGAGTGTTTAGATCAGCAACAAGCCTCCAAAGCTGTAGTTGGCAAGAGTGACCCGGGCGAAATCCGAATTGCTCCTCGCGAACAAGATTATTGGCCACGCAGAAAGCATTAAACCTCCTTAGAATAACACGTTCAAGGACTTTTGACATCGTAGGTTCAGACAAAGTAGCTGACAGCGAGGGCAGGGTTCAGACCAGGCTTCGGTATCGTAACGATGACGGACTCCTTCCACTTGTCAGGGAAGTATCCATGTCTCCAGCAGTCATTTATGACCCTGGTAATAATCGCGACAGCACTAGGAGGCAAGTTCTTAAGGGCACTGTTTGTGATAGAATCCAAACCTGCTGCTTTCCTGCTTTTAAGATGCTTTATGATGTCCGAGATTTCAATTGTGCTAATAATTTCCTCATGTGTAGGAACACTCTGGGATGGTTCATAGGAGATACACACATCGTTGACAAGTTGAGTATTTGAGCGACTATCGGGGTTTTCTTCACAAGGTGTGGTAAACTGCTTTTCCAGGGAGTCGGCGATCAGTTGAGATTTATCACGATCACTGGTGACAACATCACCACCTGTAGTAAGCAGTGGTGGCAAGTTGATGGGCCTGTTTCCTTTTAAGGCCCTTACAGTACCCCAGAGGGAGTTGTCCTGGACTGAGAAGGATTTAAGTTTTTCGTTCCACCTCTGACTTCGTAGAGCTTTAACCTCTTCCTGGACCTTCCGAGAAAGCCTGTTATACTTTGTCTTGTAAAAGGGTAGTCGCTTACGCTGTCATAATCTTCTATAGGTATTCCTTTCAAGAATAAGGCCGTCTGATGTAGGGAGGAAGGTCGAGATGTTCAGGACGCTGGAACAACTAGCCTCATGGATAACACTAGTGATAGAACTAATATTTGTGTTGATGTCATCGTTGGCAATAACCTCTTTGTATGGGATGCTTTTTTCGCGAAGAATATCTCTGAAGAGTTTCCAGTCCTGCTTTTAGCGAAGCCCAATCTTCATATCGATGTCCAAACCCTCAAAGATAAGCATCACTGGTCGATGGTCAGAGGATAAGTCATCTACCGTAAATATATTATAGGGCTTGAAGAACCCTTTAAGAACAACGATGTCGAGCACGTCACTAACAGGGGAGTGGTCGCAGTAGTAGGTGTCTTCAAGGGGACCAGCAACAAAGGTGTTAATTTCATTCAATGTATATCCATATAAGATATTGCCATTTTGATTGGGGCATTTAGAGTTCCATGCATGATGCTTAGCATTTAAGTCGCCCGCCATTATAACCGGAATGGGTCTGGACAGCAGATCGTCGAGTTCGCATGGACTAAGCTTGTGCTTAGGCGAGTTATATAATGAGACGAACTTAATTTCGCCTGCGTTAGCATCACTTATAATAACGGAAACGGCTTCCATACCTATATAGTCGGGAGTGATAGTCTCACGATGATCAATGCCATCTTTGACAATGATAGCTGCTCCACCAAATGCTTGACTGGCATTGTTACCCAGAGGTCGATCCTTTCGATAAACATGATAACCCGGCAAGTTAAAAGCTTGATTTGATTTCAGGTGCGTCTCACACACGAAAGCTATGTCAATATTCCAATTAATGATGAAATTGTAGTATTCGATGCCCTTCCGATAGATTCCCCTGGCATTCCATATATTGCAACGAAGCTTTCCGTGGGTAATTGTTCTGCAGTGGTGTCTGTCCATGGTCAGTTCTTGATTTCGTGGGACGCAACCTGTAGCAGTACGTTGCCACTTTCCTTACAGAGATTAAGAAGGTTACCCAGACTCCTAAATTGGATTGGATCTGAATGAGAAGAGCTGGATGCGACTGAAGCATAGGTTCTGCCATCAACTACTTTAGTGCTTTTGATCCTTTTGACTTGGGGATATTTCGGACACTTGGTGTAACTTGAAGTATGCTGACCATCACAACGAATACATTTAGGGGGGTCTTTACCTTTTACATTAGCACAGTCCCTCGACTGATGATCACCTGCGCACTTGTTGCACCTAGGCGATTCGGTGCAACCTTGGGAGACGTGCCCAAAACGTAAACAGTTGTAACACTGTAAGGGCCTTTTGTTGCCTCTAAATAATTCTACAGTAACAGCAAGAGGACCGACACGCTTTAGACTCAAAAAGGACTTATTATGCTCAGTGTTTGGAGTAAAACCAACACCAGTGGCATTTCAACCATTTGCCTTTTTCAACCTGATTGCCTTTTCTCGGTAATAATTTGCCTTCCTTAGGTCATCACAAAAGTCTTCCAGGTCATACGTTGTGTCAACATTTCGGACAACATATTTCAGCAGCTTTTCTGATTTGAGCTGATGATGCTGGATTTTTAGCACATCGTTACTCTTTACTCCAGATACTAGAATTTTGTGCGTGTCCTCATCAAGACACTTAATTTTAATGGTGTCCTTACGACCAGTGTGGCAGATGATTTTATCTAAAGACACCCTATCATTCCTAAACTTTTTTACAATTTTAATTTTGTATGTGTTATCCTATTGCATTATTTTACGCCGCCCTCTTATTATCTCCTATTTGTCCTCCTTCCTGGCCTATCCCAACACGTCTTCAAATTCCTCTTCTGCTTTTTCAGCCAATACCGTCTTACTGTTCCCTATGCCAACTATATATAAAGGCGTCCTTTAGTGCTTTTTTCAATCGTTTATACAATGATACGGATAAATGGATACCTGCAAAATCTAAAAAGGCTAAAAAAGGGTTGAAAATTGACAACATTAAGGATGTTGTTGATATAAATGATACAATCGCTGTTGCTTTTCGAGAAAGCAAGTCCGAACAGCGAAAAAATGTTGAAAAGCCAAATACAAGAGCAGCTCCTATATTCCGCCAATCATAATACGTACTCACGGTCAGCCAATCAAGCAAATCCTGGGCGAGATTCAAAAGCATGTGGCGATTAACCTAATTACTGTACACACAGGCAGAGCAGAGACGATCAAAATAAGGTGTCATGATGAGGAAACTCATAGTAAATTGGTGTCTGGCATTAAGGCTGATAACGTGCTAAAGATTCAGCATCATCAACTTAAATCGGAAAAAGTCCTCAAATACGTTATACGAAATGTAGACGTGACCTATGACCTTAACGATTTTAATGAAGACCTGAAAAAGGCCAACTACTTCCCTGAGAAAGTGATTAGGCTTAAAAAAGCCAAAGGATCAATTGATATGCCCATGATTCTGGTTCTGTTATCAAACACTGAACACAATAAGACACTTAAAAGTGTGACCCG
>JAHWFO010107050.1:0-16459 GCA_023313115.1 Rhysida immarginata
TCATTATACATCATTCCAATTTGTTTGATATATTACATGCCATATTTTAGCATTGAAAGTTCCAATGAACCATCATGGTTCCACTAAACCAGGTTCCTTGAAACCAATTTGGATTACCATGAATTTTACGTTATAATCGTTCATGGCACCTTATTCCAAATCGTTTGATATATTACATGCCATATTTTGGTATTGAAAGTTCCAATCAACCATAATGGTTCCACTAAACCAGAATGGTTCCACTAAACCAGGTTCCTTGAAACCAATTTGGACTATCATTACTTTTACGTGATATTCATTTATGATACATCATCACAATTTGTTTGATATTCGTTTGCCATATCTTATCATTGAAATTTTTTGAAGGTGTCATAAAGGTACCATTAGTGCACGTGCCAATGTTTCGATTGCAACAAGTTTCAAAATGGTTCATTTTCTGAACCATATTTATTGGCCGAAATAGTAATTTATATTCGCTTGTATCTCGTCATTAAGATTTGTTTTACATATTACTTAATATATCTGTCCATTGAAAATTGCTGGGCGGGAAAATAGAGGTACCATTTGTGCACGTGCCAATGAACCGATTTAGATAATATTTGTAACGAAAACAGATTTTGAAAATCTTTCATAACCTCGGAGGAGTTACAGACAGACAGACAGACAGAAAGACGGACAGACACGTTTCCCCACACTGATAGCATAAAGCACCTTTCGGTACTTAATAATGTGTGGAACAATGTGTATGGCTACGAAAGTGGGAGGAAATAGAATGAAAATGATACAATAGTTTGAACTGACGTTTGTTCAGCCCTGGCTATGGCTGCAAATTTATCTAAAATTAATTAATTTGACCTGACTTTTAAAAATTAATTTGTTTATCTAAAAATTCAACAATTCCAAAATTCTCTTCTTGTATGACGATGGATATAATTGATCATTTGTGTCTTTGTACACTGCAATTCCAACAATTGATAAACTATTAGGAAATAAAGAAATTAAACTGGCGCATCAGGTAAATGATAATAATTAGAAAAATGGATGGAAAAATTCTGCCACTTGTATTGGAACCAGGAACCTGATTGTCATGGTCGATACCTCTACTAATTGGGCCGTGGTTTCTTAATTGAAGAGGTTATGAGTCACAACTTATGACACTCCCGTTTAAACGCGATCCCGCTATTATTTTGTCCACCAGATGGCAAAACATCGCAGTATGCTTTAAATAATCAGATATACCGGGTGGGCAAGAAATAACGTGAGGTGTTCAGAGCTCGCTAGCGGGAATTCTATTAGGCCAGATGCAGTACATTTTGGTGTATATACTTAGTGGAACATGCAGTTTCGATTTCTGCAAAAAAAAAAAAGTACCAAAAGTCGCCATAGGGGGCGCTTATTTCAAGAAAACAATGAATACCTAATTGTCAAATGAACAAATACCGTACAAACAAACTTTAGTAACAACAATAAACAATGTTTTATTTTTAATTACAAACGTGTTTCAATATGACCACCAGTATGCTGTTCCAATAGCTGCATGCGGTACACGACATTTTCTACGGCAGCTCGCAGCATATCTGCATTAATTAGTCTGATATGTAACGTTATTTGATCTTTTAAGGTTGAGAGATCAGGAACATGTGCTTGATACACAAGGCTTTTCAAATATCCCCATAACCAAAAATCACAAGGGTTGAGATCAGGCGACCTGGGTGGCCATACAATGGGAAATGCACGACTAATTTTTCTGTTGTCTGAAAAACTTTCTCGCAAGATCTGCTGCACCTGACGTCCGATGTGCGGTGGCGCACCATCCTGCATAAAAATGGTAGAATCCAGACAACGCTTTTCCTGCAATCGTGGTATCACAAAATTCTCAAGCATATCGGCATACCTGGCAGAATTGACGTAACAAGTCACCGGTCCACGGGGACGGATTTCTTCAAAAAAGTACGGGCCGATGATGAAAGAAGCAGTAAAGCCGCACCATACTGTTAGTTTCGGTGAATGCATAGGAGTTGACAGACACACTTGTGGATTTGATGCAGCCCAAATACGGCAGTTGTGGGTATTGATATCACCATTCAAATAAAAATATGCCTCATCACTCCATAAAATTTGCCATGGCCATGCATCATCCACTTCCATGCGTGCTAAAAATCTCAACGAAAAGTCAGTTCGGGTACGTTCATCTCCAGGAAGCAATTGTTGAACAGGTGTGAGTTTATAGGGATAAAATGTCAATATCTTATGCAATATTTTCCTCACCATCGAATATGGGATATCTTTTTGGCGTACTATTGCGTGTCCACTGCTGGTACCCTGCACAGTAATCATCTCCTGTTCCACAACAGCAGTTGCAACTTCTTCAACGTGTTGCTGCCTGATTCGTTTGCGTCCCCGGTCTGGTTGCATTTCTAGAGTTCCGGTAGATTCAAAACGTTCAATCATTTTCGTAAGTTAGTTATGCTCATCGGTCCTCTTCGTAACGTTTTCAATCGCCGGAATTCACGAAGGGCAGCACTTGCATTGTCGCTCTTCTGATAAAACAACTTGACTAATAACGCCCGGTCAGGCAGAGTAAGCGTCATCGTCAGGCCATTCGTTCGTGAATGATGGGAAATCCTCAGCCTTACCTTTTATTGTCATGATTGCTCAACACGGAACGCGCTTATGCAAATGTATTCATTGTTTTCTTGAAATAAGCGCCCCCTAATGGCGACTTTTGGTTCTATTCATTTTTTTTTTTTTGCAGAAATCGAAACTGCATGTTCCACTAAGTATATACCCCAAAATGTACTGCATCTGGCCTAATAGAATTCCCGCTAGCGAGCTCTGAACACCTCACGTTATTTCTTGCCCACCCGGTACAATAGAATTCAACAAATAAAGCATAAGTTATCAATGTTTATTTTAAGGCACAGCTAGTTATACGTTTTAAGCTTTTTATTTTAAATAAACGATTCAAAATGATTCATAAAAATTTAATAAATGGAGCATAGATTGCTCGTTCGCCATCTACTTCCGGTACATCTTCTGGTTCGCGCCGATAGCATTGGAACAGTTATGTGTGTCATAACCTCTTCAATTAAGAAACCATGAATTGGGCTATCGCAGACACCTGAACAGCCATGCTGTCACTAATTGTCTTAAAGACAACCAGGTAGTGTTTGGTGTTTGTTCCAGTTTAATTTCTTTATTTCTTATTGTGTGTTCATCAAACTTTCTGATGGTTTGGATAGGAGAAATTCACGATCTGTGAACCGGGTGCTCACCTCCCATTGGGCTTTCCTTCTTGACAACTTGGTTGTCTGTGACAACATGGCTGTTCAAGTGATGTTGATAGAGACGTCAACCATGACAGTCGAGGTTCCTGGTTCGAATTTTTCAAAATGGACTTATAAGAAACACACATGGACCTATCTGTTAGCTATGCATTTCAAAATGGCTAGACCAATCTTGATGAAATTTTTCACGGTAATTCCGATGGAACCTGGGAAGGTTTTAGGTAGGTCATGGTGGAGATATCGCGCTTCATGGAAAGCACACTCTACAATTCGTAACCCCCCTCCCTAAAAGAGGTTAATTTGGTTAAATATGCAGTGCCACACCAGTAAATGTGTTACGTTTGTAGTGCAACACCAGGTAATGTGTTAACAAACTGAAAATGAATTTTATATAAAAGATTATTTTGTTTTCAAAATCTCATGTAGACAGTGCTCTTCTTCTTATTTTTAAGGTCATGTGTGCACAATTTCATTAAGATTGGAATAAAACTGTAGATTTGTATAAGAGACAAATATACATACATACAAACAACCATTTATATATATTAAAGCTAAAGATACAGAATACTATGATATTAAAGCTAAGTAATTGCTTAAAAAGAACGTAGTTTTAAATACTCTGCAATATAACTTTAAAATGCTTAAAATATCATGTTATAAAAGTATTTAATTCCCGTATATTTTTCAAAAATATACACAATTCTTGTCCAAGACTTTGTGCTTATTTTACATCAAAGAGAAAAGCAATAAACGCATTTTTCCCCTTGGAAAAATATTAAACCGATAGTCTTGGACAGTAACAGTGTTGTGTACGTTTCTGAAAAATGGAGACAAATACCTTTGGAAGTTTATTATTTACAGTATTTTAAAGTTATATTTTATAAAATTTTAAAATGCTTCACTAGGTCATGTTGTAAGCTTTAATACGTACATACGGGTTTTCTTATTTGCTTTAAAAACGTAAAAGAAAAAAATAGCCTCCCGCGCGATTTATTGTTGAATTCGAAAATTTTTTTTGGCCGAAAAAAAAAACGCCGCCCGCCGCCCCTACTTTTTCGTGAACACCGGACGATAAACGTAAAATTTATTTTGCGTGGCCTTAACGTATCTTATAATCCATTTTCTACTCATTTATATGGAAGTTTCTCTTAAAGAATTTGACGACAATTACTTGGATAGATTGTAAAGGGTCCTTATAAAAAATTTATTACACATAACTTTAAATTCTTTACATTCATAAATTCTTCGAAATACTTCTAAATGTTAAGGAAATTATCCAATACTTCCAAATTTAAGCAAAATCTGATTAAATAATTTGTAGCCCAAATGGTTAATTTGGTTCTAGGATTTCCAGAAAACAAAGTGGGGAGACGAACAGATCCAAGTCATATCTCGGAGGCCCGTTTTCTTCGATTTGTTACAGAGTTGCGAATTTTTAAATTTTTATTCAAGGAATTATAAGTAACATTTTATTGAAATTTATTGCTAAGCTTAAGTGATGGATGGAATGGAAATTAGATTAAATCTAATATTTAACATTTAATGAAATTTCCATATAGAATTATTGGAAATTAATAAAATCAAACTCAAATAAAATTAAATCTGATGATTCAATGTCACTGTTTATGGGATATGATAAAATAGTTTTGATGGAAAAGTTCACTATAGTCATTTGATGATTTTGATCGTAGGTAATCGGTATTGAACTGGAATTTGATGTGACGCACTAAACTCAAGTGATTCTAGGTGATTCTTTGTTGGCCAGTTGATTCTATAAAAAATAAATCTGAGTGTTAAATGATAATTAAACAAAATACAGGGTGAGTTTAAAGTCGCGCACACCAAAGTTTAGCTGTCCGTAAAAGTACCAGTTTGAGAATTTAAATGAAAGTAAGGTATCACAAAGATTAGTTGAAATGTTGACTTTTATTTTTAGCAGACAAACTTTAGGTATTACAGTAAAATGTTGGAAAGGATGTCCTTTTTCGCGAATACAAAAGCGTGCTCGTTTTACCAGAAAAACTTTAGGGCTTTTTTTTTTTATAAGTTATCCTTCAGCGCATCATACTCGGGGATCGTGGCCCCCTCGCTCGCCAGATTTATCACCCTTTGATTCTTCCTAAGGGGTTATCTGAAAAATGTGGTTTATGTGAATATCGCAACAGCCATTTTTAATATCAATGCTGCCTTGCTACTCAGAATCTCACGAAATCTGGAAAAACTTACACGCTTTTGTATTCGCAAAAAAGGGCGTCATTTCCAATATTGTAACACCTAAAGTTTGTCTGCTAAAAATAAAAGCCAACATTTCACCTAGTCCCTGTGATTCTTTACTTTTATTTAAATTCTCAAACTGGTACTTTTACGGGCAGCTTAACATTAATGAGCGCGATTTTAAGTTCGTTCTGTATAAGCAGAGTAAACACTCTCGTTTACACGATACTTACCCGAAAAATAAAATTACATAAAAATTAAAAAATTAAATTACAAAATAATTAATATTTTAAAACTATTATAGAGAAATTGCTCATTGAGAACTTTAAAAACAAAACACATCAACAACAACCAATAGACTCAACAAATATGAAATCATTAACTTATTACAAGATTTTATTTAGTAAATATTAAAAAAATCATTAAAAGATACACTAATAAAAAAAACAAATCCAAAATTACCAGGCAATATTCAAAAAACCTTAATTAATCAAACAAACAACATAAAATCAAGAACCAACCCTGCAATTAACACAACAAATGACTTCAGCGCCCTTATCAAAAATAATAAACAAATGCTAGAGAAAAGAATGTAAAATATACCACAGTATACCAAATTCCATGTAAAGAATATAAATTTAAATACCCTGGCCAAACAAAAAGAAAATTAATAATGAAGTTAAAAGAACGCGAAATCAATAAGAATAAAAATTAAAAATAACAATAAATTGGCAAATGATTGCATGAAAAACAGCCACATCTCCAATTGGCAAAAAAACAAAAAATATATACATAGAAAAAAGTTATAAAAAATATTATTAAAAGAAACAGAATCAATAATCTACTATACTGGGTATTCAGAAAGATCATATCCGATTTCAGAAAATCATATTTATTTGTAAAATAGGTGTACATGGGTGCGTTAAACGGTAAAATGCTCTTAAATATAATCAGCTTTTATTACAAATGTTCGATATTCCCCCCTCCCGCTGCAAGACACACATCCAGGCAGTAATAAAACTCCTCCCAGCATAACCGGTGTAACACCATTTACCCTTACAGTTATTCGCTTTTAAGGTCTTCCAAATTAGTAGATAAGGGTGGCACAAAAACGGCGTCCTTGATAAAGCCTCAGAAAGAAATCACTTGTGAGATCAAGGGATTTCGGGGGCTACCCACAAAGAGCTAAGTCTTCTGTTACCCTTAAGGCCAATTCCATATGAAGGATTCACTCTTCTGTCCCAAGGCGCCCTAGAGACGTCTAGCAGAGAAAAAAAATTAACATCCTCTTTTGAATGGTGAGATGGCCATTCACCTAACGTAAACGGTTCACGCGCTACAGTCTTTGGAAATCGGATCCGGAATTTGGATGGATGGATGGATGGATGGATTTTCAGCTGCATCTCCCCTTTTATCGAGGAGACTAGCTGTTTGGGATGGAAGGATAATGGTGAAAATAGACAAACACAAACATCCATCCTTAGGCGGGATGCGAACCCACGACTTGCTGGTTTCGAGAGCGGCAAGACCTGCGCCTCAACGCTCTCGGCCACCGAGCCGACGGATCCGAAATTTCTGAAAACCTTGTTTTTGCTTAGGTGTTGACAATTCTTCTGCTTCTTTCTTCAAGGCCCTTACACCGTTATTAGATTCTTCGGAGGTAGCCCATTTCCTGCACGGGGGGAGAAAAAAACAAAAGTCAGGAAAAATTGATCAAGTTAATATTCCGAGATATTAAGATTATTCAGGGTTCGTTAGAGGAATGATATCATGGAAAGTAGAGTGCTTTAGCTAATTTTATTGGGGACATAATACGATGGTATATATTTGAAGTAATTAAAAAAGCCTTAGTTTGGAGGAGGATGTTTCATTTATGGTTAGATCGGAGATTAGTAATCAGTAGATTCGTGGGGAGTGTGAAGGGGTAGTTTCTTTTTTGAAATCTGTTTTGGAGAATTTTCCGTTGCTGAGAGTAATGGGTGCAGTGGAAGATAATATGGGCTAAATCCTCTCGTTCTGGATGGTTGCAGTTACAATTGACAATTGACATTTTTGAAATTTGATATTTTTACTCTCCAATAAAAAAGCATGATTATCAAGCCCATTGTTGGGATTGGCTGTTGTAAACAATTTGAATAAAATAATTGTTTCAATTGTTACGAAAGTATTACTGATAAACTCAAGATGGTCAGAAGAATTTTATTTGTTTCAATTCTTTTATTAGTGCAATAAACCACAGATAGCATTGACATTTTTTTCTTTATTAAAATGTAATGTCTATTCATTGATAATAGTTTTTACATTTGAAAATGAGATCATGTACGTAACCTCAAATTATATGATGACTTATCTAATTAAATAGAGCAAAATAGTAAAGAAAATTCAACGGCCTGGAGGACAGCAGCTGCGCTCATGCCCAATGTTGGAACGAGCTCTTTCCGCTGTGGGCAGGCCGGGCATTATGCCGGAAACTGTCCCCAAAAGGGTCCAAGGGCACGTAATACCAATATGGATACCGCTGTCAGTGAACCCTTGGTGAGGCTGTGACACCCTCACTCTGTCCCACTCACACCCTCCTAAGGTGTAGACCCTTGGAGGTTACTTACAGAGACAGCGGAAAGCAGACACCCCAGAGTTACAATGAATCTATGGCTAAGGTCAAAAACTCTCACCGGTGAGAAGAGTTAGCCCTCGGTCGGTCAGAAATCCCGGTGAGAAAACTGTGACGTCATTTTAACGCGGTCAAAAACGCCAGTTAGCGCTGTTATGCCTAACCGGTTAGTCTAACCGTCCTCACCGAGAAAAAGACGGTTAGCCCAGTGAGAAATTACGTCATCATTCTCTCACCGGGGTGGGTTTTGACCACAGTCTATAGTGTGTAAGAGTACACAGCACACGTGACACAATCAATTTCTTACAAATCAGTTTAATTAACAACTTTGAGGTCTTTCTAGAAGACAATACATATAGAAAATAAATTCCTTATCAAGTGATAAAATAGAGTGAACTGGGTAAATATTGAATATACCCACGCGGCCTGTTAAAAATAGATTGCATGCAACTTTTGACGTCATTTTGCGCATGCGCTTTGCGGAAGGTGTTAGGAAGCCCTAGGAACGATGTCCAGGGTTTCCGGGTGAAAGGGCGGGGGTGGAGTGCAATGCTAGGGTAAGAGGGGGGCGTGGCTCTGAAAACGAGAGGGACTAGCGGGTAAAATATAAGAAAAAGACCTTTAAAAATGAATTATTAAGGATATTTGTTGATAAATACGAATACTTACAGTGCTGCAAAGAGATTGATTGAGATAGGTCAATGGAGAAGAAGAGAAATCATGCTTACTGCTTGTGGCATATGGCAACTGGGGGTTCTTTTGGTAATTTTCGAAATAAAACTAGTGACCGCCGGATCGAATCTAACGTTCCTAATATTAATAATATTTAGGGGGGTTATAAGAATCGCTATACGTTAAAGAGAACGTAAATGGCTATCTAATGCTGTTAATAAAGATGAAGGGGACATCGCGACAGCTAAAACAAGCTGTGAACATAAAAAAAAGGTTTGCTTACCTTGAAAACATACATGGGTTCCGTTTTTCTTTTGATATTGAAGATATCAGCGTAAATTCACTAATTTACTTTTGGAATATCGGTGACGAAGGAAAGTCGTTACGGACAATCTCAGCCAGTCATTTTTCGAACACGTTAAGCTTCATGTCTTCTTCGATAATTACTGAATAAAAGCATCGTTAATCATAACACAGGGGCAGGAGAACGAGTAAAATTCATATTAAATTTCGAGGCACTAACGCTTATAATCCGCAATAAAAATACCTAAAATTCAAACAACTACCACTACAAATAGTTCGAAATCACCGTGATTATTCATGGTCGCTATGGAAACGTCAAGTGCGTTCGACCAACACCCCCTGTAATAAAGCCGTGACACCAAGTTCTCAACATCATACTCACGTGACCAGAAGAGGATTGACTTGGGAAATGGCGCCATATGCAAACCATCGTAATTATTAATTATATTTTGTTTATTATATTAACTCAAATTCTGATAAAAAATTTTCTGTTAATTTTAGAATTGTTTAAAAATTATATCATTTTTAATTGTTACAAATGTCAATTTCAATTTTTATTCTTTAGCTGAAATTAAATAATAATGCTAAAATTAAACAAATTGCTATTTTTTTATTCATTAAACTTTGTGAATTCTTATTTACAAAAATCAATATAATATTTCCATGATTTCTATTTAAAAATCGAGCTCGTGTATTTACTCCATTACATGAGCTGCCGACGACAAGCCTCTTCTAATGACGTCAGAAAGTTAGTGTCAAGGCTTTGTTTTAGGGGGTGTTGGTTCGACGCGATGAAAAGGCAATTTTGCCACCAGTGGCGTTACTGCTCCTGGTGGTAATAGTGTCGATCTGGCTAAAAGTATGAAACTCTCCTTGCTCCAAAATTAATAATTTTCCCCACAGATTTATTTATTTACAAAAGGAGTGTCCCAAAAGAAAATTAATGGCCTAAAGGGAAATAATACAAACTGTCGCTCCTCTTATTCATTATCTTTATGGACTGGATATCCAGGGTCAGTCGAGGCGATGAACGTGTTGGTGAGAGTGACTGATAGGTGAAGAGGTTGCTCTTTGCTGATGACCTTCTTGGGTATTCTTGGATTTACTTTCAGCATATTTTACACTCTCTCCAACGAAAGATAAAATAAGTTAAGGTCGAGAAATTGAAAATTAGCCGATCAGGGTGAGCAACTGCTTCTGGAAGTTTATAGAGCATTTGTAATAAAGTATTACAAAAATTTTTTTTTAAAAATGTATTACCACCAGGGCCGTACCCAGAAATTTTTTTCGGGGAGGACTGAGAGAGGCTGGCCCAATCCAGCTTGTGGAGGGGGGTCCCCCATGTAATAGATTTAGTTGACATGGTGGACAATGGTAGCTCCCTCAGCCTCCCCCCCCCCCCTAGGTACGGCTTTGCCCTCTTCTTTGAATAGCTATTATTAGATGATACCCGAGAACACCATTGAACATTGAATGGGTAATAGATATCAAAAGACACCTTGAGCTAGTGTCTCTTTCGTTGGACTGAGTGTAGATTGGTTTGTGGCCGCATGTGAAGAGGTTGGGATGAAAATCCATGTGGCTAAGACTGCAGAAGTCGTGGCCCTTTCAATACAGCCTACTCAGTCTGTTCTCCATGTTAGGAGTGCCCCATTGAGACAGGTGGAGATTCAAATATCTCGGGACTGCATTCATGAGTGATGAGCGACAAAAGAGAGATTGGATGCTCGGATTAGTGCACTAACCTGCGTCGGTCAAACACGAATTGTAACGATCCGTAGTAACGAAACATGAGCTAGGAAACAAACCCTAATTCTCTGTTATCAAATCTATCTTTGTCCCGAAAGTCGCCTACGGTCATGAATCTTGGGTAATGGCAGGTGCAAACGGTCGAAATGAGACTCCCTACTAGATAGAGTGAATATCAGTGCAAATCCTCTTTACTTTTTTGAGTTGGTCACGTGTTACAGATGTCGCAAACAGGTCTTCCCAGTCAGTTGCTATTTTTGAAGCCCTCTCCGTGAAAACCAATTGGTCGGCCTAGAACTAGGTAGCCAGACACGAGGAATCTCTTTGAGGGCGGAAGATCGCGAGCAATGGAGATCCTTCATAGGGTTGCTCCCCCTCCCCCCCACCCCGATTCTAACGGATAAGCGGATTTGATAAGTAAGTATGTAGTCAATGTTGGAGCTGTAAGCTCATTACACAAGTTCTTTACATGTATATGGTACTTAGCTAAATTAGGAGTGTGCAGATCGTGATTGCTAGTTTAAGTACAGGAGGAGGTTAATTCCAACTTTCCATGTTTTGTAGGAAAAAAAAATTGGTAAGAAGTCTTGGTATTATGCTAGGGAGTTAATTCGTAAGTAAATATCACATATTCCCCCGCACAACAAATATGTCGGACTGCTGGAGGGCCTATCGCAATCTCAACCAAGGAGGTTTCGAACACCTCAATGTCAACCACCGGTACAACTTTGTAGATCCTGACACCGGCACCCATACGCAAACCATCGAACGCCAGAAGGACCATCATTAGAAGAATTGCATTTGTCCGACAATATTAATTCCTATTAGAACGTGCACATAAAGTCATGTTATGCGTCGACTTTTGTAGACTATATTGAGTGGCCAGTTTAGTAGGAACACCCATTACTACGTATCACTTGGTCACATAAGTCAGTGCCAATATAAAGCGAGAGCACATCTGTCAACTGCAAGCGGTTTGACCGTCATCATAGGGAAAACATAGGATCCGATCGACTTCGTGCGCGGGATGATAATTGGTGCCTGGCGAGGTGGACTGAGTATTTCCGAAACCGCACGTCTTCTAGGCTTTTCCCGAACGACCATTTCAACGGTTTACCAGGACTAGTTAAACAACCAAAAAACAACCAGCCAGAGACAAACCTGTGGTCGCAAACCATTCGTTAATCCAAGGAGTGAGAGTAGGATGGGAATGCTATTTCGTACCAATAGAAACGTCACGACTCGTCAACTCACCGTGGAGTACAACACTGGACCGCAGAATAACGTCCCTGAACCCACTACACGCCCTACATTGGCAAGGATGGGCTACAACAGCCGACGGCTAGTTTGGATACCTTTGATCTCCACCCAAAACCGCAAAAAGTCTCCAATTTCTCCGTGATCACCAATGCTGGATCGTCAACGAATGGAAGAACGTCTGCTAGTCGGATGAATCCCGTTTCCTATTGCATCACGCAGATGGCTGACGCAGAATTTGAAGACAACAGCACGAAGCGAATGACCCCTCTTGTCTGGTTCTACTGTTCAGGCTGATGGAGGCTCTGTAATCGTCTAGAGAATGTTTTCCTGGTATACTCTTGGTCCACTAATACGTGTAGAACAACGCCTTAATGGTCAGGGCTACCTGATCATTGTTGCCGACCACGTTCATCCCTTCATGGCTACTGTTTCCCCCATCGGAAGGATACTTCCTGCGGGACAGTGCTCCGTGTCGTATCGTCATTGAATGGTTCCAGGAGCAAGATAATGAATTCAGCTTACTCCTCTGGCCACTACAGTCCCCGGATTTGAACTCAATCGTACATATTTGGGGTGAGCTGGAACAGGGTATTCGAGGCATGGTACCACCACTATCCAATAAGCATCAACTGGGAGCAGCTTTTGCATCCGCATGAACAAATATCACGGAAAAATGCTTCCAGCGGCTAATTGAAACCATACTACGGCGAATTCGTGCTGTTATAGGTGCTAGGGAAGGTGGCAAAACACTGTTATGGAGGTGTTCCTAATAAACTGGCCACTCAGTGTATATACGATTCATAACACAGAATGGAACAGTCTGAACATGGACAGTGGAAAATATGGCCACTTCAGTGGTGGACACTCCTAAGAGAAACATGTATGGGTGGTGATCAACAGCCAATATTGATTCTAGAAAATGCATGGTAGAGACGCTAAAAACGTTTCTGTCTGCATAAGCCAAATGCTTTAAACTTGAAAATTAATAGGATTTGATTTTATCATTTCTTAGGAATTTGACACGGAAATTTCGTGGAAAAGGATATTTTTCTGAAACATAAGTTATTTAAGTCTGCCGTCCCGAAAGCGAAGTCGAATATTTCAGAAATCAGCTAGCGCTTCGCAACACATGCATCGTCTCTTTCTCAACCCTTTCTCTTCCGGCTCAAATTAACCCTCCGAAATCGCGGATTATCATCAAAGAAGACGTAGTAAGGAACTTTAAGATATTAGTTTTCCCGCACCGAAAACTCCACAAAAGTTTGCTCATTACGAATTTAGTTCAGTACACTACGATTTTGTACGTTACAACTCCAGATTCCTAAACAAGAATCATGAGAAACACAAGCAGAAAAGTGGTATAAGCGTCATCAAGAGGACTATTTTGAAGGTGACTGTGATTAATAACATCCAGGTGAGGGAGAATTATTTTATTGTTATAATTCGTGGAATTTTGAGTAACGCCATATACGGAGGGTTGATTCAGATAAAATGAGACGAGTTTGCAGTTATGTTACGATGGTGTAATACCATGGCGCCACCATCGGTTGTGTTCGGTGTAAGAACGACGTTGTTGGACTATCGCCCGGCACCGTAGTTTCCACTGAAGTAGAAGTAGCACCTTAGTTTGAGGGACTCCATGGGAAGTTCGTTCCACACCTGCTGACAAACTTTCCATAGCCCATCAACGGTTCTTAGTCGGCGACTTCCGAGCCGTCGTTTCAGGAGACCAAAACCACAGAAATCCATCGGTAATGCGTCAGGAGGTTTTACAGGTACATGAGAGAAGGGAATAACTCGTATGCCCGTCTCCTGTTCCATTTTCCTGTAATAAGCCACAGATGATTTGGCAGTGTGGCTTGATGTCTTGTCCAAGTGGATCCAAACTTTTGATTGCTCACCAGGGTACAGACGTGGGATATCCTGCCGATATATGTGGTCCATTACATTACTCTGGAAGTAAGCTGCACTAATTTTACAGTTTCCAGGAACTCGACGAATCGTGAGCAGTCGACGTGAGCAATATTCGGCAACCACCATGAAGCCCTTTGAAAACTTTTCCTTGCACCTTTGGACAAAATCGGACCTGCCCTTGCCCCCTCTTTCGCGATAGTAAATTGCCCTGGGATTGTTGGTGTCATCGAGGTACACCCAAGCTTCATCCAAGGAGACAACCCACTTCCATCGGTCACCTGCAAGATGGTTTTCATACAGTTTTCTGGCGTTTGTGAATCGTTCCTGGACGTGCCTGACCGACAGTCTGTTACCGCGCGCTTTATGACGTCGCTCCAGTCCAAGATTTTCATGAATTATTCTGGAGACTGTTGCCTGTGAAATACCTTTCCTTTGGGCTAGACTTCTCTGTGTGTGGGGATTTTCTTTCAGCACTTCAGACCGGGTTTCTCGTACCACCTGAGCTGGGCGTATTGGCTGGGGCTTGTTCTGGTCTGCTTCTCTGCTCGTCCACGTTCATTAGATGGTCGCAATTTATTATTTTTGATTATTCGACCCACAGTAGCCTTGGATACCACAATACCATTTCGTTTGCATAATTCCACAATGCACGAAAGACTGAAGTTAGCGTCGGAAAGACCAAACATATACCCTTCCCAAAAAGCTGTGATTTTGGAAGCCATGTTTCAGCACGAAATGTCCCAAATAACAGCAACAAGTGAATACAAAACTAATCCCCATGAATAGTGGACGAGTCAGGCAAATCACATTCCGTCAAGGTCATACGCGGCGTTTAAAGTCGTCTCATATTATCTGAATCAACCCTCCGTATTTAAGGCGGTAATAATATTTTTCTATTTGTTAATTCTAACAGATTTAACTTTTGCTGTTTGTTCCCGAATGTTTTCTATAATTGATAGTGAATTTTAACGTTAACCTGCGTGCATATTGTGTTGACATTCTTCTAAAATTGATTTTCTCGAATTCACTATTTAGAATATATAAATGAACCTTTTCATCTTTCCTTTCTCATCATTTCCGATCGAATGTTATATCACATGCTATATGTTGCCTTAGTTCTAAAGACCAAATGACTGCCACCCACAACAACTCCAACCCCACTGGGACAATTTGGCCCAAACTCCCTACTAGGGTAGATTTTGCCTAGAGAAATTTCCATATCGAATTTCACTCATTTACATACTTTTATTCAACATGGATCACTTGTTCCCCTCTAACTCCTACCCCCGTAATGCCGACCCCAGTGGCTTAATCAAAAGCAAACAAAACAGTGAAGGTTAGCATGGCCCCGTTCCAAATTTCAACCTTCTACCTCAAAAATTGCAGAAATTATAAAGGGGACGAACGGACGGACAGATGAACTTCGTGAAACCAATAAGTAGTTCCATTCTTCTGCTACATAATATTTCCACTGGCGGAGATTTAAAAAAAAAAAATCTTGTCCTAACTTCTGCGGATGCTGCAAGCGATCGTTGGCTATAGAAGCATGAAGATAGAATTACTGGATCTACAGGAATTTCGGAAACAACTTCAACGTGCGACTTCGTATCGAAGCTTCTCAAGATGAAAAATCAAAGAAGCAAATGCAATTCCTTCAACTTCTCACGTCGTAAAGTAAACTTGATTCAAGTGAGTTAAAGCATTTACCGAAAGATGAAAACTCTATCAATACAGTTTATTCATTTAATTCCAGAGCACTGCTCGCTCGGGATCACTATGAAAAAATCCCAGAATTTTAAATACCCCACTTGTCCGTTATCTGTTTAGTCAAGCCCAAAGATTTAAGAATATATTTGGAATTATAGAATTTCAATTATCAGTTTGTGATATTTGTAAGATTGTTATTTTTTTGTATTCGTACTTATAATTAAACTAACAAATTAAATCCTGAATGCATTCTTGACTGCTTAAAATTTATCTTTGTCCTCGTCTCATTCCACTGCATTAACGTGCCATTATTTCTTATTAAACATGTTCATTCAAAACTCTTATTAAATCACCGATTTTAAATACGGCACAATTTGTCAGTAACTTCAGTTAGGTTGTCAGTACAATGTTTCTTAGAAACCTAATGCAAAGGGGTTAAGAACAACTCTAGCAAAATTTACAGCGTAACTTGAATGTACAAAGTTAATTGAAAGCGCTTTCTTTTTTGGCTTATCATAAAAAAATTAACTTCTTAAATGTACATAATCTTTGTGTAAACGTAATGAGACTTCATTATAGTAGATAAAATGTCAGGTTAGGTTAGATTAGGTTAGGTGAGGAAAGGAGAACATGCACGGAGACAGTTTTGCATTGTTGTTGCACGTTTAATCGTTGTTGGCGCTGGCTTTAAGCAGACGCAGGAACTGAAAAGTCACCTGACCATTGTTGTCTGAGCAACAAT
>JAHWFO010107099.1:0-18768 GCA_023313115.1 Rhysida immarginata
AAAAAATTACAGAAAGGGTCATTATTGCATCTCTAGAAACGATGTTAAATGAAAGAAATCAGCTCATACAATTATTCAAACACACTTCGGATATTGATAATTACATGGTCGTGATCAAAGCCGACAAAAGTCCAGCTGGGTAACATGCTGATCGGTTAAATTCTCCAAATATTAATGAAGTGGCCATTGGTGATTGTTGGTGATCAATTTGACCAGCGAGATATCAAAATTATACGTCGCGATAATACTGTATAAACCATAAATGATATTCATCGTTCATATGATGCTCTGCAATATCCACTTATTTATAATATCTACTGTTTAAGCTGATATACCCGGCATTGCTCAGCCTCTTTTTCGATGAAATATTGCAATTTCTGAATCTGAATCAGAAAAAATGAACATTATTCTCCACCTTTTTTCTTCTGCACTGTCTCAAACTCACTCAGCTATACGCAACATTCCAACACGAGCAGTTGTAGAACTGCTAAAGGGGCCATACTTGGAGAGGCCATCCATTGGGAGCATTTTAAAAGAATTTTTTTTGATTCTTCAATATGAATTTTTACTATATTAATGCTAAGCTATTTTCATGTGTTCATTTTTTCTGTACATTCATTCACATCCAGATATTCTCAAGCTTCATCAAAAAAAAACCCGAGCAAGGCCGGGTATATCAGCTAGTATATATATATATTTATTTGGATCTAACGATACATGTTATTGTTGTTCCTCACTTCACGGACAATAGCAAAGAATGTGAAGAAGTGACATTTATGTTGTCTATGATAAAAATATTCATTGCTGAAATTCTAGTTGCCTTCGGCGGATTTCGGAAAAGCCTTTCCACATCCTACAAGCGCCGGGTCCAGTTGGTTAAGCGTCTCATCTTGGAAAATAAGAAAATCGAGCCCGACTAGAAGTTCGTCGAATCCTTGGTGTAAATAGGCAGCTCAGGTTCTTCCTTCTGTAAAGAATTACGATAATTAGTATTCAGTTAATATTATATCTAATTCTTGAAAGAAGTCATTGTAATTCAGCGTACTTATCTAAACGTACTTCCACTGCGTTATATATACCTTATCTTGAATTTACTAGATGAAATTTGACTCAGCTCCAGTAG
Organism: Rhysida immarginata; assembly: GCA_023313115.1. NCBI lineage: Eukaryota > Metazoa > Arthropoda > Chilopoda > Scolopendromorpha > Scolopendridae > Rhysida > Rhysida immarginata. The sequence goes on from JAHWFO010107099.1 coordinate 1,124, forward strand.
AGCTATATCTTACCTTATTATTGTAAGTTGCAATAAGTTCAAATAAATTTCTTTTACGTAAAGAAATTCGTTTCCGTTATTCTTTCCTCCAGCTTACATGTTCACTCTGCTAAGAAATAACCGTAACAGCGTGCTTGACAACTTCGGTCCATGGCCTTCATGGAGTCTGCGCCAAATTCGAGCCCTACCATCAGCTCGTATCAGCTGAAATCGAGACTCATCAGACCAGGTCATACATTTCCAGTTGTCAAGAGTCCAGTCGATGTGTTCATGGGCCCAGGAGAGACGTTGCTGACGATGTCTTGTTGCAAGGGCACCCTCGTGGGTCTTCTGCTTCCATATCCCATGGATACCAGATTTCGTTGCACAGTTCGCATCGATCACCCTGGTTAAAATTCTCGTATCACCCTGGTTAAAATCTGATGTCATCTCGCGTAGTGTCAGTTGTCTGTTAGCAGTGACCATCCTACTCAGACGCCGTTGGTCCCGTTCTTTGAGAAGGTGTGGTCGACCAGTGCGTTGTCCATGCTGGGAGGTAATGCCGTCAAGTTGGTACTCTAGGTAGACTCTTGAAACTGTGGACCGTGGGATGTTGAATTCTTGAGCCCACCTCCGATAGTGAATAACCTGTACCTTGTGCTCCACATACCCGGCCACGTTCGAACTCGGATAGCTCTCGTCGTATAGCCATTGTCACACAGAACATGACAATGTAACTAAACCCTTACTCATGACAGTGTAACTAAACCTACTGACATTGATTTGCATATTTATACTGTTTGCATATGATGCTACTGTCACTTGAAAAATAGTCCACGGCTATCCCATGACTTTTGGCATGTGAGTGTAATATGCCCCACAATCGGGGCATTCAAGTTTATATACACCACACAATTTGAAAACGTACTGTTCACAGATCTTCTTCTTGTGGTTTAGAATAAACCTACTGTTTTCTTTGATTCCATTGGCTATTCCTAAGTCTTATGAAAAACGTAATCCTTCTAATCCTTCTAACATTGGTGTTGGTATAGGTAACGTAATCTATATTGGGAAGTTAATCGTTGTTCGGTTGGTGTTGTAGGTTCCTTTTCACTTTCTTGAAGATGGATTCAGTGACATGTCTTGTAAAATCATTGAGGCTAGCTCATATGATGTGGCTATTTCGTTCTTTCTAGCCTTCTTGGCTAGATGGTGCGTCATTGCCCGATGTAAATTGTGTATGTCGGCCGCCGTCTTTTGCATAGGGTGATGGGAACTGAAGGGGATTATATAAGCAGTGGTGGACGCTTTTCTGTATACATGTATTTCAAAATCAAATTTCTTCTTGGTATGATTTTTGGTGTTGCGTATGTCTAAATTAACTCTCCTTAGATTATCTTCTTTTTCCATTACTAGTTCCACAACAATTTATGGAGTTGTGGAACTAGCTGAAGGTGCCCAAAATCTCTAAATCTAAGCATAGGTTACTATTGTATATGACGAAAGTGTCATCTACATATCTACGCGGGTGATTCAAAAAGTAACCTTAAATTTTTTTTATTTCGCACAATACCCATGTCAACAAGAAACAGACGGGGTCACTTTTCGACATAGTCTCCCTGGCGTTCAATACACGTGCGACATCGTTTTGGTAGTGCTTCAGTGCCTGCAGAAAAAATTCTTGGGGTCAAAGTTCAAGTTTTGGGGAGCCACTCACGCACCGCCTCCTGAACATCGGCATTAGACCGGAATTTGCGGCCGCAAGGTGTTCCTTTAAAGGTCCGAAGATGTGGTAGTCTGAGGGGGCGAGATCGAAGGAGTATGGAGGATGGACCAGGCATTCAAACTGCAGATCTTTTATGGTGGTAGCTGTGGCACAAGAGGTATGGGGCTTGGCATTGTCGTGTTGGAACAAAACTCCCTTTGTGAGAAGTCCACGACGTTTGGTGCGGATGGAAGGTTTCAGTTTGGACCTCAGAAGGTCCGAATACGAGTCACTGTTGATGGTGGTGCCTTTGGGCATGTAATGCTCGACAATCGGCCCCTTGTGGTCCCAGAATAGGGTTAGCATCACCTGCTCTGCGCTGGGCATGGTGCGAAACTTCTTCGTTTTGGGGGGAATTGCTGTGACGCCACTCTTTGCTTGCTCGTTTGGTCTCCGGTTGAAAATGGTGAACCCAGGATTCCTCACCGGTGACGATCCGCTGCAAAAATGTCTCTCCCTTATCTTCAAAGCGACGCAAAAGTTCCACACAAGCATCCATCCGGCATTCCTTCATCTCGTGCGTTATTTGCATAGGGACCCACCTTGCAGACATTTTGGTGAACCTGAGCTCGTGATGGATAATCGTAGGCACAGAACCAATGCTTATCTGCAGAATATCAGACAGTTCCTTCACCGTAATGCGCCGGTCACGACGAATTTCAGCATCCACAGCGTCAATGTTTTCCTGGGTGACTGCACTTCGCGGCCTGCCAGACCGAGCATCATCGGTCACGCATGTCACGCCGTTCTTGAACTTTCTGTTCCATTCGTACACTTGCTGCAATGACAGTGTACTCGTCCCGTATTGAACTTGCATCCGACGATGAATTTCACTGTGTGTGACACTTCACTCGACAAAAACGTACGACAGAGCGCTGCTCCTCACGGGTGCACACCAACAGTGGAGCCGCCATCTATGATAATTCATTCTCGTCATCGATATCAGTGGACTATATGTTCTGTAAGTCATATTGCAGCGCGAGGTTTGCTCGTCAACTACTGATTGTTGGAGCACTGCATTAAGCCACGAAACTCATAACACAGTTTTAAGGTTACTTTTTGAAACGCCCTCGTATGATTTTCCCAGAATTGATCAAACTTTGTATACCTATATCGGCATTGAACAAAATCTTGTAGTTCCCCTCTTTCAAATGGTGTGCGGTTCATTGACCTGCCGAGCTATTTGCGATTGAAATGTGATGAATCTTTATGTTACATCCGGTCTTCGAAATGTTGTAGGAAGAACTCCGAAAGCGTGGCGTTGATGGGAGACGCTATCATCACATCTTCAGGGACATCAAAACATTCTCCGTTGAAGCGGAAGTAATTCTGTTGCTGCAAAAGGTGCAGCAGGACCGGTGTGTCCAGTCTTTCAGCTCTTTCTAAATTCTTTTCCTCCAGGTTTTTTGTCGATAATGATGATGGTTTCTTTAAAGGGGATATTGCTGTACAGGTTCACTATATCGAGTGAAATTAATAATTATGCTCCATGAAAATAAAAACTTTTAGTTTCTTAATCATTTCCATGAAATTCTTAATAACGAAGTTATTGTCCAGTGGACTTTTGCACTTAAGGAAGTCTACGACTTGTTTAGCAATATGAAAAATTGGTGCATTTCGGCAATTTACCAGCGGTCTGATTGGGCGACCATCCTTATGAACTTTAACCAGGGCTCTTAATTTCGGTGGTAGGGGGTTACCTGACTTCATCTTGTTGGAAATAATATTGAATTGATTTTTCTATCGAAAAATGGAAAGAAAAATTCTGCGACCTGGATTCGAACCAGGAACCTCGACTGTCATGGTCGACGCCTCTACCAGTTGGGCTATCGCAGACATCTTGTCAGCTATGCTGTCACAAGGTGTCTTAAAGACAACCAAGTTGTCATGGTTGACAGCCCAATGGGAGGCGGGCATCCGGCTCACAGATCGAGAATTTCTCCTATCCAACCACTCTTTGGACACTCAAGGTCAGATTGTGCTGGGCAGGTTGGTTGAGGTTTCTAACACATTTGAGTTACAGTGAAGCACACCGTTGGAAATTTTCTTTCCTTGAAAGACTCTTTCTCGCCCATTTTCTCAAAATTTTTCAAAGGCAAGGGTGTGATTAAAAATTGTTTTTAGACTAATGTGGTGTTAAGCGGGACATGCCCCAACTGTGTTAAGCGGTAATTAAGGCTGGCGGCGAGTCTAACCTCAGTATAGTCCGTCTCTCTGTGTCGGTACTAAAACCCACGTGACTAAAGTGATCGTTTTGCAAACGCAAATAAATGCGGTTAAGAAAAAAAACTCCACGCTATCATGAATATAATTAGCTAAGCGCAGTGGAATCTCTCAGACAGAGACGGGGGTTAAAATCAGACATTAACAATACGTTTATTTCAGTTGAAAACCTATACCGCTGGCATAGACATTTAAAGTTACACTTAATACTTATAATATTATTTTCATATCAGTTAATTATTACACAAATGTACCTGCACATATACATATATATAGATGTAGATGATAGAGTTTGTTTGGATATACCTCGCCAAGCTCCCCATCACTGCATTGTAGTTTCCTTTGGCTTTTACCCTGGCTGGCTTGCCGGACAACACAAATGCTCGAATCACGTTCGGTAATGGCCTGACCTTGCTTTGACCAAGGTAATGGGCGAAAAAGGATTTATTAATTGAGACTCACACACTTTCTTTGAGGGACGGCGTTCCCTTTTCGTAGCACAAAATTAGGTTGAATAAGCATGGGAATCTTTTATCAGGATTTCTGCCATTATAAGATCTAACACTCAGACCTTTTGGCCAAGCAAAAGAGGCAATAGAATCCTTCTCTTGATCGCCAACCAACCGGACGAAAAACAATCTTGATTTCGCACCAGCTTTCGTCGTCCAATTTCCACACTGAAGCACATCAAGGCCATTCTTAATTAAGGATTCAGCCAGTAACTGGGGAGAAACTGAGTAGTCAAGGTTCCCTATACAAAATCTTATTGTAGAGAACTTGCACAGCGGTAAGCCCCACACTATATTCCTCGTAGAGGAAAGAACTGGATTAATATCACTTATCGACCGATTCCCACTCGAATTGGAGGACTCTTCACTTAGCGAATTAGAGGCATCACAGGCGTTTTATCTTTTATATTATTAGTCTGAATAATATTAAGATTATCAATAGTCACATTACAGGAGCTACTATTTCTATTTGTAGGCACCATATTATCTTTACATTGATCCACACATGATACAATATCTTGATCATCTCCATTACCAGAAGGGGTTGTAACAATTTGTTGTGGAGTATGATATGATGGTAACATGGTAGAAATTAGCTGACGAGTCTCAAATGTGAACTTTAAAATTGATTGTCAACTAATTCTTTAATAAGAGAATTCAAAGAATCCAGGATTCCTTTCAGCACCACATTTGAAATAGTATTATTCAAGTCTTGAAATTTACCCTCCAATTTCACAGAAGCAGATTGCTGTCGTACATCTTAAAAGTCTTTCACTTTTAGCAAGAGTTGATTATGCATTAAGAAATTGAATCAGCGTACTTATCAATTATATACGTCTGCGATGACTGATTTTATTCTTGATTCACAGCCGCATCAGACTCACAAACCTTATGAGAAGTGGACTGGTCCAGGTGGCAATGAAGTTGAATCCATTCCTTCAAATTGAGCATAAAATTGTCAATATTACTTTTCTGTTCAGATGTTGATGTCTTATACTTCAACAAGGAACTTATTAACGCCTGATGATTGTCAAATTCACCGAGCAGTTCCTGCAACGACCAATTTTTAGGCACAATTCCTTCAGAACCGGCGGAACAAGGCGAGCTCATGACCGAGTTCGATGACGCCATTTTTTTTCCATCACCAACGAATGAATCTTTCATACTAAGAATTAGAAAATGGTCTAAGATATCAATATAAACATCCTTCGTAACTGTTGTTTTCAGGATGCATAAGCATCCTGGACCTTTGGCCGTTATGCAATCCCACACAATGATTCCTTGTTGTAATTTCAAAGTACCTCTGACACAATCTGCTTGTAGCTGTTCTCCCGTACGTCGCCATACGTAAACTTTGCCTCCATCCCCAACTACAAGACACACACGTGACTCATCGCTGAAAACAACTCGCTTCCAGTCATCCTCTCACAAATGTTGCTTGTCTTTCGCCCATTTCCAACGATTCGTCTTCTGGCGATTTGTCAAGAAGGGTTTCTTCTTGGCTTTTGCGCGTCTAAAACCTATTTCAGCTAGGCGTCGTCTTAAGGTGCGGCTTGAAGCAATGGGCATGATGTCTCTTCCGAACATTGTTCATCTCTTTCGACGAAGCTCTGCGTATTTTAGACACATTTTTTTCAAAGTCCTATCTTGTCTGGTTGTGGTTTTTCCTCGGATGACCAGTACGTTTCTTGTTGGTCAACACTTGTTCACAAGAAACTGTTCCTTGACTACAGCCAACAATACTTGCTACCTCTGTTTGAGTTTTCTTTTCTTTCCATAATTTTATAATCAATTGTTTGCTTTCAATTGAAAGTTCACTTTTCTTGCCCATGATTCTTGGTAAGAAATGTGAAATTTCACAGCAACATTTTTTTCCGTATTAACATAGACTATTCCACTTTTTTGGAGGGGTAAATTGGATTGACAAATTTCATAGAAAATTAAAAAATAGAAAATATTAAATACCAATCTACCCTATGTTTGAATATTCTGTAATTTTACTATACACTGGCCTATAACATTGGAAGACACTGATTTAATTTAATAAATTCATGCTGATTTATTTATCTGGTGGTGGTTATTCGCGATTTATGTTGATGTAGCTTTCGTTCAGTATGAAAAGCCTATCTATATTAAATACTTTTTCCAGGAGTTGTATTATTCTTTACTCAAGTGCCTCAAGCTCTCAGTCGGTGATTATTAAATGTACTAAAAGTTGCTAAGTAAATATCTCGAGTGTTTTATCTGCCTCTCTGATAACACTCAAGTAATTATCGATGAAGGTGCAGCAAAACGGTTTCGAAACGGATGATTTAATACCAAACAAATTTCACGGTTCATTCCTTGTTGAAAGCTATTTCTGTGTTATGTCCACAAATTCTAATGTGAGAAAAACGAATCAGTTATAACTCAAATCAAAAGCGCTCCTCTAGGCTTGTGAATAAAGGAAAAATTATTTTTAGATTCTATAACGATGAGCTGTAACTTGTTATCGTATCATATCAGGTTTAGATAAGATTCCAAGTGAAAAACGAGCGAGCGAGAGAGAGAGAGAAGTTGTCGGCATATCTGACTATTTTTTATTCGTAATTTTACTTAGCGAAAAACAAAATTTAGCACTAAGACTGAAGTTGATATAAGACTAATTTCATACATCATCACAAACTGTGAGTAATATTTAATCATTTAAATTCGATTTACTTTTATATGGAATAGGAACAAAAACTTTAAAGTTATATATTTTAGGAAGAACAAGTCTTTAAACAGTTGTTCCATGCTCATGTTTTTAATAGGAGAATATTGGTTTAATGGGCTAACTGCTTATACATTATTATCATCTCTAATCTGGGAATTTTTACAAATGTTGACAATTTTATAATAGTCATGTTTAAATCATAAGGCTATCAAGTTTAGCGACTTCCCACATATACAATGGTCGCCCAAATGAAAGGGAGTCTCTTTTATTAGAGTCATTTTTTAAATAAACAATGTTTCACGTTTGAGCCGGTAAACGGCGTTGTACGTCAGGAAGCTGTTATCGTTTGGAAAGTGTTAGTATACTGTTTGCTAAAGGATGGTCTTTGAGAGAATGCAGAAACATTCTTGAGTAAGTAAGGGAATGCCATTAATGCTGTTCTTCACCAACGACTGGAATACAAGAAAGTTTGCATGTCGCGCAATGGATCTAGCAACATCTTGATGAAGCAATGGAATATTTGCTTCGTTACTATGTCTCTTTCCAAGATTTTTGCACAGATGAAACTTAGGGCTACCATTTCGATCTGGCCATAAAAAAAGATGTAAATGTAATAGCGCTTTGCTCTCCACGCCCAAGAAAGCTTATTTCTCCATTAGAGCTGGAAAAGTAATTCTCACGTTTTTTCCCCGCCAAGAATGGCACAGTGCCTTTCGCTTGACTGGGCATAGTGCAGTAAGTGGTTGCATTGGCCGTAATGCCTGCATTACACAAAATCAAAAAGGTTATCAAGAGTAGACAACCGGTTATGTTGTCAAATGGGGTTCCCTTTTGAGCGATAGCACTGCCCACATGTGGGGATTGGCGGGTCCTCGACTATTTCCCTGATAGCCTAGATTTCTCAACCGGTGACTACCACATCTTCGATTTGTTGTTTGTTTGATTGATAGAGGCTTTAGGTAGAGCTTCAGGACGCGTGAACTGTTAGAGTATTTTTGCATAGAAATATGATATAACGGAAGATGCGAGAATGGTTTTAACAAGAGCAAAAAAACGACGATTAAACTGAAATTAAAAACCAACAGTTAAAACATATAGGAAATTTTTAAGTTTGTCATAAAGTGATTTATAAAAAATTTAAGAACATGAATAAACTTCAGTCCAATTAAGCATGTACATATAAATGGTTGGTTGGTTGATTGAAATTTTAGGGCGTCAGCTGGTATGGCCATTTTGCGCCCGACAAAAAGTTTAAATGCCCACAGTTTATGGGCCAAAAGTTACATAAGTTACAAATGGAAAAGACAAGCAAACCCAACGAAAAACAGAAACTTAAACAATTATATTTATCCCAAAGAAACGAAAATAATCAAACTGAAGAAATTCTTCAAATATTTCAAGAATATAAAGTAGAAAAGGGAAGGAAAAATTCCATGACCCGGACTCGGACAAAGAACCATCGCTGGCGCCGTTTTTACCAATTGAGCTACCGCGGACATGAACTATAAAGCTGTTAAAATATGTCCACATGAACTTCCATGAAGCCAAAAAATCAGCTCAACCGACAGATCAGGCACCCAGTTTACAATTTCATAAATTTATTTGGTGGTTTAAGGATAAGGACAGCGAGTCGCGGGCCTGCTCTGCAGGTTGAGCTAGTTTGTGGCTTGATGTAATTCCACGTAGACAAATTGCAGGAGCTTTGCTATTCATGTTCGTGGTGGCTCAATTGGTAAGAGTGGAGCCAGCGAGAGTCATGGTCCCTGGTTCGACTCCAGGTCGCGGAATTTTTCCTTCCCTTTTCTACCTTGTAATTTTATTTATCGTCTGATCACAGAACAATAAAATCACACAACACTACTATAAGAGCAGAAATAGGGAACATCTTTCCACTTGTCCACAATGAAGCTTATTCAATTATATACAGGGTGTTTCACGTACATAACTAATAGCCAACTTCTAAAATACAAATCTGACAGAGTGCTTTCAATGGAAGAATTATTGTACTTTTATGTGAGGGGTTTTTAATGCATATTTTATTTCCAAAAAAATACGACGCCATTTTCGAATTTGAAAGTCAATTTTGAAATGTGCAATGAAAACCCCTATTTTCAATGGTATTTTCAGATTGTACACAACATTTGAAAATGTATTATTCTTGGTGTTTTATCAACAGGTCCAACCGTTTAGGAGACAGAGGCGCTGACAGTGTGGTGTGTTTGAATTTAAAGAAACCGCAAAAAACAGAAATTCTTCCTAAAAATTATAAAATGGGTTATAAAATGGATAGGTAAGTTTTTATTTGAACATAACATTTTTACAGTAATGCAAAACAATGGTTATACAATAAATGTTGTTATAATCAATGTTCAAACACATGTCCTTTTTGGTCTGTGTAAGCGATATTGTAGAGACTTTCTGAAAGCAGTATAGTTCCCTCCTCCAACCATTGCACGCAGCTCGGATCCTGCACTGCATATCCTCAAGTGTTTTTGGTCGACTTCTATGAAATGTATATTTAATATCCTCCCCCCCCCCCCCAAAGAAAGGAGTTAGATCAGGGGATCGAGGGGGGCATTCAACTGGTCCTCCTCGACCAATCCATCTGTTATGGAAATAGTTAAACGATCAAACCAACCTTACATTTATTTTTTAGACGCACTGTCAACCTTTGTTTTCGTTAAAATCGGTAAACAATTTCGGTTTTTTGTTTTTTCTTTAAATCCAAACACACCACACTTTCAGCCCCTCTATCTCCTAAACGATTGGATCAATTGAAAAAACACCAAGAATAAAACATTTTTAAAATATTGTGTACAGTCTGAAAATACCATTAAAATAGGGGGTTCCATTTCACATTTCAAATTAGAAATGACGTTTTTTTTGGAAATGGAACACACAAAAATATCTCACATTAAAGTACAATAATTCTTCCATTGAAAATACTCTGTCAGAGACAGATTTGTGTTTCAGAAGTTGGCTATTGGGGTTCACTTTAGGTGAGATATCCTGTATGTACCTTTTGGATGCTAAGGAGTCTTCATTCAGTATGAGACCATAAATAGCATATATGATTGAATAAACTTCCTTGTGGATAAGTTGAAGGTCGTTTCCTATTTTTTTATGTAAGTATCCACAGTTTTTGTTACATTTATAGATTAAATAAACAAGGATTCACATATAAGTAAAAACCACATAAAACCGTTAATGAACATCCAAAGCAGCAGCATCGAAAATTATAAAACAAAAGGATAAAACATCTTTTCACGACTTTTTCTTTGAGTAAATAAATTATTGTCAGAAATCGTGATAGAGAAAGAAGGAGGGAAACGGATTGAATGAATTCAATATAATTTAATATGCTGTAAGTTATTACAGTGGAAATGTTCGTAAAAAGTTCAAAAATCGTGATTGATACAGTTTAGTAGCAAAGTGATCATTATTCGGGCCGGTTCTTTCGGGAATCTTGCTTCGATAATAACTTCCTGGGTGATGAGTTGAGGGCGTGAGAAGAATCTCTAGTACACCGCAACGTAGGAGAGCGGTGACCCCTCGGGGTTTGATGGAGTGGACTCCGACACCGTATCTAACGTGAAAATATAAAATCAGACATTAGCTTAACTTGCAATTCGGAGAAGGAGCAATCAAAATCCTTATTACGGGAGAAAAGAATGATCGTGAAAGAAACGTGTAAATAGGCACTTAAATCTAAGTTCTTCCTTAAGATGCCTAAAATTAACTAAGGACTATTTCACTTTACCCTCGTACAGAGACGACGCAGCCAAACGCGACTCACAGCGAGAGATCTCTTCGCGGAGCGCGCTTGCAGTGCTGAGGTCCTCTTGGCGATCGGGTGACGGGCCACTCGTGTGAAATATGATGCCCTCCTTCATGGGCTGTCGATGCGCCGAAGTGCTAGGAGTTTCGATGATGCAGCGTTTATCGGCCGTGGGCGTTTCTTGGGTCTCGTAGTCCGGGGTGGCTGATGCTACCGAGGCGTGCGTGTCGTAGAAAACCAAATCACGTTGACCCTTGTCGGGTACGTTAAGGCCGGGAGATGAGTCTAGGAACAACGTGGGCGGCGGGGCGTCCTCGTTGCCGTACGTCTTGTCGCGGGCGGTCGGGGATTCGTCCTTTGATCCTTCCGTGCTATTTCCTTGCAGCGGCGGGCACTCTCTGTCACGGTAAGCGGGCTCGGCTAATTGTCCACAAAATTTTGCCTGGTCCTCATCATGTCTTTCGTCGGAGGTACTGCAGAGGGAAGGTACAAAAATATCTTGGAATGAGTTTAATTTGTAATCATTTGCCTGGACATAAATATGAGTCCAGTTCCGTCGTCAACCCTTCCTTTAATTTGCACGGTTCGTCGTGAGCTTCACAAACGATAATTCATAATCTTGTTTCCTCGGTCGGAAACCATCGGGCGGCCTATCGTTTCTCATCCACGCTGAGGGCGAACGGTGATGAAAAATTCTTTCCTTGAAAACCTTCTTCCGAGATCGTTGCCAGGCATGGTCCTTCCCTTTTCCTCTATCAGTTCTAGAAAATTGCGCTCTAAACTTACCTTCGTCTCTTCTCTTTTTATATCGCTCCTTAATGAACCTTTCTTGCATACACGCTTTGTTGACCAATGAGGAGCTTACTTCATTTCTCTCGAACCTTCCGCTCCTTCTATTCCCTCTTACGGGTGGCAGGCTTCGCTGTCTTTCTTTTTCTACCTGCTTTTTCCGCCTTCTCCTTCCTCTCCCTTGTCTTCGGAATCGAGTTGGATCGTCGGTTTTTTCCCTTCTTTCTCTGCTCTCGGCCGACGATCTAACACATCTCAACATAAAGAACGGAAATTCTCTTTTATTAAGTCAAAACTGAAAACAATCAGTCAAAACGTTTATTTTTATCTCACGGGGATTTTACCACTGTGTACAGAGAGAGAGTAAATCAGAGGTAGAGTTAAACAGATGAACTTATTTATTTGCACAGGTAATTAATATAAAATATTGAAAAACAAAAGCACTGATTTGGAACAAAAGTTAATAGTCTAAATCACAAATGGCTAAATATGAAATATATGATTTTTAGGTTGCAATTCGGTGTTGGAGAATTTCATATTGTCCTTCTGGATTGTCCATCGGATGTGGTCGAATTCGGGATTTCGCCACTCCATAGATTTATCTTCGTAAAGCATGGATTGGATACTATAAATATAGCGCTAAATAAGAAGAGACAGTTAAGGAGTTCATGGAAAACTGATTTGCTTAAGCTAACTTACCTAATCTTAAACGTTAATCCCTTAGCGCTCACAGTTCGAATAGTCGGCGGAAACTCAGGCTTGAGGATCCTACCGGTCACGTGACTGTGAAAGCCCCCCCCCCCCCCCTTTACTGCTTTTCTTGTTTACCCAAATCCTTATTCTAAAGGGAGATTCAGAACTTATGTTACAGAAGAATAAGATAGATAAAAGGTACTAAAACAAACTTTTTTATTAAGCAGTGTCTGTCCTATTTCACACCAGATGGAGAGATAAAAATAAACGTTATTACAAAAGTGCATAAATTTTAACACTAGCTTTTTAAGAACACTACTTAATTAATATAAGCCACTACCGCGCGCCGAGGAGCTTGCTCAAATGAAGACTTGTTCAGCTTGGAATTCCGAACATAACAAAAAAGAAATTCCAAAAACCCGATGAACGGATCACCAACAATCACATGTTGAATTTATTAGTTAACTCCCTAACATTTCACAGAGACATTTGAATGTTCAACATGCAAATCAAGAAATTACCAAGAATTACCATAATAACATTCACTTTCATGAGGAAAAGCAAATAAAAGGCATAGCTCAGCATACAGAAGACAGAACAATTCCAAGAACTGTTCCTGAAATGGTCAATATGATTGTGATCGTTGGTGATCCGTTCATCGGATTTTGGAATTTTTTTTATTTTGTTCAGAATACCATGCTGAACAAGTCTTCAAATGTAATTTTTCGTGTAGTTGTTACGGTTAAGATAGGAGTTGGATGTTTCTTAATTTGCATATTTGGGATGATGAAAAGTGCACCGTGGGATAGGTCACCCACAACTTCCTATTCATTGGATTCATCATTGTTTCTGCTTCGGTTACGAAAATAAAAGGGGGGGGGGGCTCATTTTTGTATCCACCCTGTATACAGCCTCCTTCATAGTTAATTATAATTCCCTTTTAGGTTTTCTTATAATTATATACCTTTATTAATTTTATTATATATTTATTATATAAGCTGTTCATCCCCATTCCTCCTGCCCCTCCCCCCTCCTTCACTTTACTCATCTAGATTCCTTCACCCCTAAAACCCTATTCCTCCAAACAAAATGACGTCATCTCAGTTTTATCCAATCACCATTTAAACCCCATACTTATGTTCCCGAAGACTATAAATATCGAGGCATCCTAATCTCATGTGGAATTTATTCTGGAAGGGTGAGAATCGTGTAAGCACAGCTTACGTCCCACTTGAACAAATGTACACTTCACTGTTCGATTGTCGATCTCAAACGTACCCTTGAAAAAGCCGGGAAAGAAAGGTGAAACCGATCGGGATCGCTAAACTCCGATACAATGTCCTGCAAGGCAACAATAAACATTATTAAAAAAGACAGTAAGAAGAACCGTAAATTTTTTTTTCATTATTGTTATCTTAAAACTAAATTAAATCCCCCTGTTCAACGCCCACTACCGAGCCTCCCAAGGGGATGCACATTGGCAGCAAGGATGGGAAGATGGATATAGGCTTAGCTAACCAAACAGATGACTCAGAGAAACCGACCACCTGAGCGGGCTAATTTCAAAGTGCCCAGCTTTCAGAAAAGCAGTGGTCAAAGTGATGTGTTGTTCCGGAGTAGCCATCCCTCAACCATCAGCAACAACCCGTTCTTCAAAATCGGGTCGCCGTGCACGACATACTCCGGGTTATAAAATCTGTGTTGGGTCACACTGGTGGGTTATAAAGTTTGTGTTGCCAGGACCGATCCACTGGGTGAGTCCACGATCGATCGGATACTTTTAGTCTAAGACCTCAGCCGAAGAGTATTTGGCATGGGTACCCCTATCCAGCATAGCTCTCAGCATCAGTGAGGCACTCAATTCCCTCCACCACGTCAAGGTAGTATCCACGGAGGGGCACAGTTTTTAGACCACCAAAAAATATTCTTCAGATTCGTAACGATGTTGAATTCTCTCAGAGTATCCATAATCTAGGACACTAGATTAATTTGCATAATTTGACAAGGCAATTATATGTAGCGGATTTCTACACCTACGTATCACTATTGCTTTCTGAATGTTCGCATATTCCAACCAATAAACCATTATGGAACCCCCTCCTCCAGAAAGTTTCACTTTTATGGTCGAACCTTATTATTATATACAAGATGATTCATAAGTTCCTCCGGGGTATCGGAATTCGATAGAACAGTAATCTTGACAGACTTAGCGAAAACCTTATCAGATATAGCAGCTGACAGAGGATCTCTCAAAGACTGCTGGAGGGCAGTCATAACGAAGTTGGACTTATTAAATGAAACACACAACGACATAATGAAAAATATATATAACACAAACACACAAATGAGCATTCAGATTCATCCATTGACCCCAGAATGATAACCACTTAACACATCCATCATCTACTACGATCCTCGTATGATTAAAAACCTCAAAAAAATTTTAATGAAATATCTAAGACAGGATCACCAAAGGTTAGAATACAAGTTTAAACATCTCGACTTAACGTAGGGCAGCTAATTAGAAAGTAAAATTAGTCCAAGCTAGAGATTTTCTTTGTATATCTTAGCCATCTCAATTTTCGAAATATCTACCTTAAGTTCAGCAGATGACCAGTTCGTCCCTGAACATTCCTGTTTTGTCGTATTCTTTTTTGAATCGGGACTACTGGGGTTTGTTGACTTTTCTGACGGGCGCTTCTTACGTGGTCATTTGAGCCCAACGCAAAGATGTGAAAATAGAAACATCAAACAGAAACGAGACATCATTAGGCAGTCATTTATAAAGACACCTTATAACAAAATTAGGGACACGGATAGAGCACACAACTACAAGCCACAAGACATACTGTACTCGAAAAAGCAACACAACCCTGGGGTTTTTAAGTACGAGGGGCGTTCAAATTTGACGTGGATTTTATTTTTTATAAAAACAGGAAACTACAAAACACCACACACACACACACACACACACACACACACACGTACACACACACCCCGTTATTTATCAAAGAACTCCCCTTGCTTCTCTACACATTTTTCCAGTGTTCTGGGAGCATCTGGATACCGGTTCTGTAGATGTCTTCAGGCTGATGTCGAAACTACCTTAGGACAGTCTTTTTTATTTATTTATTTATTTATTTATCTGCTAAAAAGCTATTACAATAACTCTATCCAGAGTAGGTATAGCCTTTAGGCCGACATGTGCGGTCTCCGGAGGGTAAAACATAAATAAAATAGTTGTTTATAATAATGCAAAGTAAGATACAATTTGATTTGCGAAAATACTAATAGATTATAATAAATTATCTGTATTTTAATAATAATTAATATTTAATTGATTTTATTATGTAAATAAATGTTTAGTATTCGAGTTTGAATGGAGTATATAATAATGTGTTAGTTAAGTTAGGGGGATTTGGGGTTAACTGATTTAAGGAATAATTTTATATTTCTTTTAAAGGATGCTGGGTTTGGGGCTTACCTTAAATTCTCAGGCAAGATAGCCCACCATTTTATTCCTGCATGGGAGATGCACTTAATTTGGTAGTTCCGTTTGGCGAATGGGCACCGTATTGAGGAGGCAGATCTGGTGGGATAAGAGTGAAAATCGTATTGAAAGTGTATTATTGGTGGATTAGAAAAGTATAGATAGTCATTAGTTATCTTGAAAATGAATGATAGCACTTGCTGGATATACATTTGATAGATTGCTAGTATTCGGAAATGTCCACAGTAATGAGTTACCGAATTCAAATTTGGGAGTTTTAATAATATTTAAAAAAAAAAATTTTTGCAAGCGGAAGATTCTGTTTAGTATTAGAGGTAGAACCCCAAAATTTTACACCATAACATGGGGGCAGCCGTAGCCCAGTTGTCTCGCCTTGCTCAATGCAAAGGTGGAGTTAAGCAACCTTGGGCGCGGCTAATCACAGGTTGGGTGATCACCTGGAAATTTCCACCTCCCCCCGTGCTTCAGAGGGCACGTAAAGCCGTCGGTCCCGGTTGCTGCGACCATCATACAGCAGTCGTTAACATATAGGGATGGCACAAAACTACCCTCTGTACCAGATAACAGATAACACCATAACATAGCGATGAATGGATACGTGTATTATATAGTAGCAGTAATATTTCAGTAGGGAGATAGTGATGTTGAGATATTAAGCCTAATCTTTTCATTTATATGGTTATTCCAGGAGAGGTCAGATGATATATGTAATCCTAAGTATTTAAAAGTATTCGTAGGAGATAAAAAGAATGAGTTGTAATAAATTAGCAACTTGTGAGGGACAGATTGTTTATTTCTTTGTGCAAAAATCATGAATTTGGTCTTACTAAGATTTAGTGATAACTGGTTTATTTGGATCCAGTTATTTAAAATGGTTAGTGAATGATTGATACTTAAAGGTCATTTATGAAAAGACTTAAAAGAAGCGAGGATAATATGGAGCTTTGAGGGATACAGTGATTACGTACTGAAGTCGAGGAGGATTTATTTCCAACAGTTAAGGTATATTGTCGATCAGATAAAAATTCAATTAACCAATTTAGAGGTGAGCCTCATATATTGTAAAAATTAGTCAATTTGTATATTAAAAGATGCAGTGGGATGGAATCAAAGGCCTTTGAAAAGTCTAGAAATATAGAGACTACGTGTTTATTATCTATCATATTTGAGGTTATATATTCAAACAATTCTTAACAAGCTGTCTCAATACCGTGTTTTGGTGAGAATCCGAGTTGCGCTGAAGAAATTAACTTAATACTAAATACATAGATAATCGGTAAAAGTAAAGTAATTGATGAAAATAGGAAAGAAAATTCCACAGCCTGAATTCGAACAGGAACCTTCTGCTCACCGTGCAGATGCGCCAACCAATTAGATAAGACATGCGCCAGACATGTGAACATGCGCCAGACATGTTCTTGGTCTGACGAAGACTTTTAGGAAATTGAATTATTGAATTAAGCTATTGAATTATTAAAAATATGAGCAAGGGGGAAGAGTAGGCTGGAGGACACAGTTTTTCCTGTCAGCGCGAAATCCTAAAGGATAAGTTGTGGTAGATGGTTTTATCGGTAGAAGGGTGGATCATAACACTGTTCCTATTGATTAAACAGGTGGTGGCCTTACAGTATAACAGAGGGACATCAGGAGTTCCAACTAGTTTCGCCATTTATTCCCGGCTTTGTCAAGGATATACACAGCAA
>JAHWFO010107100.1:0-11237 GCA_023313115.1 Rhysida immarginata
CACTGAGCTCTGCCGAACGACCCATTCTTGCCAATGTCCAAGCAGAGCTGTGTCTGAAGGTGTGGGAAGCTATTTAAATGATGTGCAAGTCATTATCATGTGATATTGGGCCAATCGATGATCTGTGAAGGGTGTCCAGATATTTTTGATCATATAGTGTATATGTGTTCATGTAAGATAAAATTTCCCCTGTTTTGCTGTTTGTTTATTTTAGGTGTACCTGGTCTTTGTGTGGGATCTGTTCCAGTGTAAACTGTAAGGTATCTTTGTAGGGTGTCATGTAATGTTTCAATAAGTTTGGTATTCGTGTTGTGTTGTGGATGAATATCATGGTTAAGTTCATTGTTGAGTGTGTGTTCTACAAGTTCATTCTCTTTGAAAATGTTATATAAGCGTTGTCTGTAAGCTGTAGTGTCAGTTTCCAATGTCATTGGTCCATTTCATGCGTTGGCGTGGCTTGCCTGCCTTAGTGGTCGAGGGCAAAGAAGCTCTTGAAACACTAGGGACAGGTTGTGGCATTGCAGTAGCCGAACAGGGGTTGGTGCTGCTTTCGCCACCAGTGGCCCTGGGAGATTGCGGTGTATTTTTCGAACGTGAGCCTCTGCCTAACCCACGAGCGCGGACCTTGGTAACCCGGGTGACGTCCGAGCCGGTATCAGGTAACGCACTAGCACTAATCATATTGATCACGAATAAATGGGTGGTCCTGTTAGCCATCTCCATCATCAGCAGGCCCTTGGTTGATGTAATCAGCTCATTAGCCCTACTGGGTCATCTGGACCCTCAAGATTAATCTAAGGGTAGAGTGAATCAGACCTGTTAACCAGGGCCATCTCTCTAAGATGTTGCCCCCCTCGCACGATGTGGACGTAGGACCACACGAGGGTTGTTATTATTATTAATGCATGTTTATTATTATTTTTTCTTAGGTTATACATATAAAAGAAAAGTGTTACGTGCAGGAGCCCTACCAACTCAAAATCTCCCTAAATCATCTGTCCACATTTCATCAAACGAAGTCTTGATTTGTGAACTAGCTTGTCTGCTTGCTGAAAGAAATACAATCCAGCAAGAAATAGTCAAACAACAAGAGGATGCTATTCGAGAAGAACAGCGGAGAAATGAAACTGAACGCTTAAAGAAACAAATAGAAGAAACTGAAATGCTCCAGCCAATTGAATTTGCAACTGCCATACAATTAGAGGAGGAGGAAAAAATCGAGCAGCAGAAGAAACAAGAAGCAAGAATCCAGAGAGAGAGGGAGGAAGAAATTAATAAACAAAAAGAGCTGGAATTTAAAACCATGGTAAGCATACAGCCCATTAATATGGGTTTTCAAAATGGCACAAACACAAGACGTGTTGAACCAGAATGCAACTACAGCACCTGACGAATTTACTTACTTACTTACTTTTCAAACCCACTTATCCGTTAGGGTCGCGGGGGCAGCAGCCCTATGGAGGATCTCCAGCGATCGCCCGCCATCAGGCGCATGTCCTCCCTGGTAATATCCAAGTGACTCGAACCCAGATTCTCCATGTAGTCTAGCCACCTGGTATCTACTGGCTTGGAAAATAACAATTGCCTAGTTTGCGGTATCCGTATCACGTGGCCATACCAGCGCAACTGAGATCTCTCGATGCGGAGAAGTAGCGGCTCAACACCTAAAGATTCCCTTATTGTGCTGCTGCGCACTCTATCTAGTAGGGTAACACCTGCCACACCTCTCAGAAATCTCATTTCTTGTACCCGCTTGTACCCGCAATCGCCCTCTTTCGGTCATTACCCAAGCCTCATGAATGGTGAGAATGGGGACAAAGATAGATTTGCAGACAGAGAGCTTGGCTTTGTTACCCAGCTCGTGTTTCGTTACCACGGATCATCACCACAGATCACGTCTGACACAGCTTGCTGCACCGATCCGAGCATCCAATTCTTTCGCCTGCCATCCATCACTCGTGAATGCAATCCCGAGGTACTTGAATTTCTCCACCTGTCTCGATGAGGCTCCCCTAACATGGAGAGCGCACTGAGCAGGCTGTCTTGAAAGGACCAGAACCTCGGTTTTAGCCACACTAATCTGCATCCCAGCTTCTTCATATTTGGATGCAAACCGGTCTAGTGCATGCTGAAGGTTCGTGCGAGAAAACCCAAGCAGGACAAAGTCGTCAGCAAAGAGCAACCTCTCCACCAGGCGGTCGCCCACACAAACATGCTGATCGCCTCGGCTGCCCCTGTCCATCCAGTCCATAAAGATAATGAACAAGAGGGGCGACAGTACGCACCCTTGGCGGAGTCCAACACCCACGGTAAACTTTATGCAAATTGACCAGGCTAGTATAATTTTCAATTTGTTATTCCATTTGTGCTTCTCAACATGGGAGGTTCTAGAGATTTGTCACCATCTGTTCGCAAACAAATTCTTATATTACGAGAACATGGCCTTACCCAGAAACAAATAGCAATTACAGCCAGGTGCTCCCAGTCAGCAGTTTCTAAGATATTGGCAAGACACGCTCAAGGATATGGAGTGAACACACAACGTGCAAACTGCAGAAGAAAAAGAAAAACGCCCCCAGAGATTAAAGGTTTTTGCAGAAGATTGTTAGGAAAGCTCCATTTCAGTCTTCCAAACACTTTCATCGACAGTGGCTGCGGTACGTGAATGTATCTCAGTGGACGACAGTTCGACGTCTACTTGATCTGAAGTTTTCATGCCGTATTCCAAAAGCCAAGCCCCTTTTAACTCCGAAGCAGAGAAATAAGAGGTTGCAGTGGTGCAAACAACATGTTGACTGGACTGTTGATGAGTGGCGAACAGTAGCGTTCAGCGACGAGTCACGATTTTAATTAGTTTTTGGTGATAAAGGTTGTCGAGTTTGGTGCTATAAGAATGAGGCACATGAACCGCGACATTTAAAGAAAAGTGTTTAATTCCCACCCTCTGTTATAGTGTGGGGGTGCATGTCAACATATGGCACTGGACGCTTGGGGTTCATCAACAGTTCCATCAATGCAACTGTTTACCAAGATATTCTAGATGCTTTCCTGATACCTGCACTTGAAGACCTACCAGTGGATGATGAAGACATAATTTTCCAGCATGATCTTGCACCTCCTCATGCTGCCAAGTCAACCAGCAAGTGGCTGGAAGACCATTGTATCCCTGTTCTTTCATGGCCGTCGAACTCACCCGATCTCAACCCCATCGAGAACCTTTGAAGAAATGTGAAACAACGTCTACACCTCGAGAAATCCAATGGAGAATTCAAGGTAAAATTTGGATGGATGGATTTTCAGCCCGCATCTCCTATTTTATCCATGAAACTAGCTGTTTAAGATGAAAGGGTGATGGTGAAATAGACAAACAAACATCCATGCCCCCAGTGGAATTCGAACTCACGACTCGCTGGTTACGAGAGCGGCAAGACCTGCACCTCAACGCTCTCGGCCAACGAGCCGGCTATGGTAGAATTTTAAGTTGGATAAAGTAGATCAGGACGAGAGCATCATGTAGTTCTTTATCTCTGAAGAGCACCAAACTAGCCATAGAGATAAACAACTAGCGGTCAAAAATAGAAAATGCCTAGACACGTGATTTCAAGCCTAATATGATATACATCGCACGGCTCTACTAATATCTTGAAGGTCACAATAAAGAAGGCGAAATACTTAAGTTTTAACCTTGAGTGAAATTGTTGATAAAATAAAATATTTCAGACTTTCAGAGATAATTATTAAAAACAATTTCTGTTCATATCTTCATCAGGGAAGGGTGAAAAATTTGCTTTCTGTAAAGTGTGCAAATAGGACTTCAACATATCACATGGTGGGAAAAATGCGATTACGAACCATGCCATAGGACTAATTATACGATTATACAGGGTGTTTCAAAATTATGTACAATAAATTTAGTGACATATTCTTCAGGTCAAAAGAAGACGAAAATGTTCTATAGCACTTTGTCTGGAAACGATTTGTTTGCGAGTAATCCAATATCACAGAGTAGGGAAGCACTGTAGTTAGCGGACGATATTTTAGCAGTTCCAGCGTTTCGACCCAACACTAGGTTGAGTGGTTTGTTCCATTTAAACCTACTTTAGGGTTGTTCCATTAGTTGTGTACGGTCGTTTCCATTACTCTACATCCACTAGGAATAGCAATTTCAGAACGTTTGCGTGCTTTGACATACGCATTACGATTTACGTAATAAAAAAAAAGTCATGTACACGTATTCCAGTGGAGAATACACTGACATGCACCTAATGTATGGTCTTGCGGATGGAAATGCAGTGGAAGCAAGAAGACTACCAAGAATGCTTTCCGAATAGACGTTTGCCAAATAACCGAACATTTTTATCTGTCGACAGACATTTGAGGCAGCGTGGTTCCTTTGGCCGTCAAACAGGACAAGGGCGGCCTGCAGCACATTCTCTGGATGAGGAGGATGTGATAATTGACATCATACACGATGAACCACAGACAAGCACCCGTCGTATTTCTTCCATGGTACACATTCCGCACTCATCTGTTTGGCGCATTCTTCATCGTCAGCTTTTGCATCCATACCACCTGCAACTGGTTCAGGCACTGAACCTAACGGACTATCCACACTGACAACGATTTTGCCAATGGATACAACGTCGTCATGCTGCAGATCCTAGTTGTCTCAGCCAGATACTTTTCACGGACGAAGCAACCTTCACCCGGATAGGAATCGTAAATTCTCACAACGAGCACCATTGGGCAGATGCTAACCCGCATGTAACCAGAGCTCGAGTGCATCGAGAGCGTTTCTCCGTGAACATTTGGTGTGGAATTGTCGGAAATAACTTAATTGGCCCTTATGTGTTGCCGCCACGATTGACTGGGCGAACGTATCTTTTGTTTCTGCAGAATGCATTGCCAGAATTACTGGAAGATGTTCCTCTTTTGATAAGATCTAACATGTGGTTCATGCACGATGGCGCTCCAGCACGTTTCAGCCACGTCGTGCGAGCACACCTTAATGCTGCATACACGAATCGGTGGATAGGTCGAGGTGGACCGGTAGCCTGGCCTGCAAGATCACCCGACCTTAATCCCTTGGACTTTTTTCTGTGGGGTCATGTGAAAACGATCGTCTACAGCACAGAAGTTCCTAACATTATGGATCTGCGACAACGAATTGAAAATGCATGCCAAACCGTTCGTAATGCTGGCGACGAATTCTTCCATGACATCAGACGGTCGCTCGTGCAACGAGCCGAAGCGTGCGTGTGAGCTGGTGGCGGGCACTTTGAACAATTCCTGTAATTTGGAGCCACGGGTTTAGTTGGCTGTATCGCGTAAATAAATGGTTTCCAGACAAAGTGCTATAGAACATTTTCGTCTTCTTTTGACCTGAAGAATATGTCACTAAATTTATTGTACATAATTTTGAAACACCCTGTATAAATTTGCATAGGCCTAACTATAATGTGAAGTATTTTACTCTTTTTATTTTCTGAAAGTTGGCAGATATGCGTCTTGTGTTTGTGTCGTTTTACTCTTTTTGTATAATTCTTATCTATAAGATTTTGTTTTTATTTACAGATTTCTATAAATATGGCTGATTTTAACTTGACTAGCCCTTGCGAAATCCCTTCCATGCATTGGCCCCAGGAAGAAGTCTATGATGATGTCACAACTTTATTGAAATGTATGGAAGAGAAGATTTCTCAACAATCTTTGCAAATAGCTAAACTGACCAAGCAACTAGAGGAAAAAGAAGTCCTTATTCAAAAGGCTAACAAAGACAGGAAACTCTACGCAGAAATGTTAGCTCAACAACAAAGAGAAAATGGGGCAACTATAAAGGAAATAGAAAAGTTACTTGATACTTCATTTTCTTTGCAAAAATTACGCTGCAGTGACGGATGTCAGTTGCATCAAACATGATCATTTATCTAGCACATATTTGCCATTAAAAGACCAATTGTTTGGCTTTGAAGATCTAGCTTTCAGATTTGGAAAAAATGTAATGGGGATGTCAAGATTACTTACAACCTGGATTACAGTAATTTCATGTATTTAAGGCTTGGCTCATTATGTACCGTATTTACCCGAATACAAGTCGACCCTGAATTTAAGACGACCCCCTATTTTAAAGAGCTTTCCTAAGAATTTTTTTAAATTTACTTACCGGTACTATTCCATGCCATCCCTATCTTCATCATCACCACTGTCTTCACTTGTGCTGCTGCTTTCTTTGTTTGGACCCTCTTCCCACAAAAGGTCATCTTCAGTGCCATCCATGGCATTGGATATGCAGCACTTTTTGAATCCGTTCATAATGGATTCACTGGAGATCCTCCCCCAAGCTGTAAGGATCCATTCCCCCAGGATGGCTATTGAGGGCTTTTTCAGTTTCCCACCTGGAGTAAGGGCATGATCTCCTTCAAGAAGCCAGTCATTGGAGCTGCCGCAGATTATTCTTGAAGGGCTTGTTCACAACAACATCCATTACTTCCATTCAGGTCATGCCAAAAGGTCTGAGTTGAGTTTTGAGATCAGGTCCTTTACTTCTTGAGTGATGTGTCCTCTAAATGAATCCAGCACTAACATGCCCCTCTCGTTAAGCAATGAGCCTGGTCTTCGATTCCAAACAATCTTCAATCGGGAAATCATCCCTTCTTAGGCCCGCTAAAATATTTGCGAGTTGAATTGGCATTCTTTAATTGATCTTTCATTTGACGCCACTTGCGAATGTTTGTCTCCGAGACTCCAAATTTTCTTCCTGCCGTGGCGTTATTCGTGGCCTCTGCTTCATTTATAACCATTACTTTAAAGTTTGTATCGTAACTTCTGCAACAACCAGTTGTAAACTGCGAACATGTGGTGCCACGTCTTTCGACTGAATCTGTAGTCCGATTCATTTATCATAGATCGCATAGATTGTTTAGAAAATTGCACTCTGTCCAGCATAAGTTTAAGTTGCGCTGTAAAAAATGAAACAAGAAAAGGTACTCCTCCGCGGACTGATTGTATTAACCGTCGCTGAAAAATTGCTTTACACACTTACCGGTTCCTTCCAACTCTGCTTTTAAATTTCATAAAATTTGCAACTCGTAACAATTCGCTGTACTTAGGTGATGATTTTTTTGGAATTATCGTTTATAGAGAACTACTTTTCACCTAAGCGTCAGGAGACAGAAGTTTTAAGGCACAATCAGCCAATGACGCTGAACTGATACACGTGCTTGTGTTTAGATCCACACAACCTAAGCCGGACGGATTATGCTAATGTATTTACTGAAAGCGACTTGCGATTATGTTTAAATTAAAGTCGTTGAGTCTACATTTTACAGTATTGGCTGTCGTGCATAATTTTTTCAGCTGCATATGCGGCCATTTTCACGTCGGCGAAGTTTTCTTTGGCAGGCGGCTGTGTACCATGCAACGTAAAAAAAAAAATTGACCTTGATCGGGAATAACTGTAATCCTTAATCTGCGATTTTAAGACGACCCCTATTTTTTGACTTCTGATTTTTGGAAAAAAACCTCGTCTTGCATTCGGGTAAATACGATATTTGTTTCACATTTGATGGATGGAAGTGTTAGCGATAAAGAACTGGTTCAACAGAGTAAGTTACTTGACATCATTAAAGAAAAACTAGACTTGGGAGAGTTGCAACAAACAGATGAAGTTATGGCAGATAAGGGATTTACCATTCGTAACCTTCTAAAGGAATTTGGAGTTAATTTAGTAATTCCTACTTTTGCATCATGTACAGAACAAATGACGGTTTTAAAAACAAAAAAAAATTGCTAAATTTCGTGTTCATGTTGAACGAGCTATAGCACGTGTAAAATAAGTTCCTCTGGCATTTGTTGGCTCCATACAGCAGATTTGGGGTGTTTGTATGCTAGCAAATCTTCAAATACCTTTGAAAACTTTGTAAAACAGAAATCACACAACAATATAATTGCATAAATAAAACATACATTTTTTTTCTAGAAATGGTATATAATACGTAAAATAAATACAATACTCATTTCCAAAAAAGCTGGGACAGTGCAAAATATATAGAAAAAACGAAAAGGGATGATGTAACCAAGCTTTCTCGCGAATACAAAATAGCAGATACGTTTATGAAATGACATAAACATACTGTGTGCACCAAAACATTTTGTATCGTGGCCGGGACGTTCATTTTGAATGGGGGTGTTGCAACACGTTCCAAAATAGTAGGGACATACGTTGTAGAAAGCGCCGTTAGTAGTGGAACCTTCCAAATTGTTCGGGAATAATCTACAATGATGACGACGTACTACATTCCGTATAAATAACAGCTGCCATCCGTCGTTCAGGTAACTTATTCGGAACGATGGGTAGAGGCAAGCCAGTTAGCGAAGATCTTCGTGTTCGAATCGTTCGAGAATTCACAAACAACGTTTCTCGGCATGCAATAGCCAGAAGATTTAACCTGTCATCATCTACAGTACGTAATATTATCGAGCGCTACCGAGATAGTGGTGGGATCACAGTTCGGAAAGGCCAAGGTAGAAAACCTATTCTGAATGCTCGAGCTCTTCGGATCCTCCGACGTCACTGCGTCACGCTTAGGAATGCTGCGATTACGGACATAGCCACGTGGGCCCACGATTTCTTCAGGAAGCCATTATCGTCGAATACTGTACGCCGGTGCATCCACAAATGCAAACTTAAGTTATACTGTGCACGACGGAAGCCATACATCGACAAACGACAGCAACGTCGCCGTCTGATATGGGCTCGAGCCCATCGCAATCGGTCCCAAGCACGCTGGAAGAACATATTGTGGTCCGAGGAATCAACCTTTACGATTGTTTACGGAAATAATGGACTCCGGACCAAAGACGAAAAGGATATTCCCGCGTGCTACAGGCGTTCGGTACAGAAACCACCGTCTGTCAGGGTCTGGGGCTGTATTAGTGGCCATGGAATGGGAGACTTGCACATCTGCAATGGCACCGTCAATGCTGAAGCGTATATACAGATCCTGGAACAAGCTATGGTGCCATCTAAGAGGCGCCTGTTCGGACGACGTCGGTGTATATTTCGACAAGACAACGCCAGACCGCATGCAGCGCGCATAACTTCTGCACGGCTACGTCGGCAGCGCATTCGTATGTTGGATTGGCCCCCTTGCAGCCCGGATCTGTCGCCTATAGAAAACGTTCGGCGTATTATTAAACGAAAACTACGACAGCGACGACCCCGGACAGTTGAATAGCTGAAAACCTATATCCAACAGGAATGGGACAGAATTCCGGTTACAGTGTTAGAAAGATATTGGTGTCATCGATGCCCAGAAGATTAGTGTGTCATCAAGAGGAGAGGTGACGCCACACCGTGGTAAACTCCGTGCTGTCCCAACTTTTTTGGGAGTGTTGCACTGCCAAACAGGAAAACCACCTGTATCTTTCTTTAATTTATCGTTTATGTATTGTAATGCGTTGAAATAAACGGCAATACAATAATCCAAACAAATGTGTTGGAGTTCTTCTTATATGTTGCACTGTCCCAACTTTTTTGGAAATGAGTATTGTATCTCTGTTTCATGAGCATGTTTTCACAAAAAACTTCATCATAATTAATTTCAATCATTACAGTATCAACATGTGTGTACACAAAAAGCTGGCATTTATGGATCCCTGATAATAGCATCTGGCCTTGAATTTGATAATAATAATTATGATTCAAATGGGCATTTCACTTCTAGAAGTTTTAACCCTGTCTCTCCACATATTAATCCATTTGGACTAGACCCAAGAAAAGCAAAATTAGGATTAATGACTAAACCCAGTTCATGCAAATGAATTCCTGGATTTAGTTCTAGAAATCGGGCCTGTTGGTGAAATGATTTTTTTTTGTGAACAGCCGGTTCCATACAGAAGCTTATACAGAAATGATGGAATTTTTTGTCACTCATGTCACTCTGAGAAGATCTGTTCATCTGAAGAGGATAGTGTACCAGCTTATACATCCAAAAAAATGGGAAAAGAGAAATAAATGTCCTGAAATGGCCAGGAAATTTGCCGGCCATGAATCTAATTGAAAATCTATGGGCAATCGTGATAAATAGAATACAGAAACCGTTGACAAAAGTCAAAAAAGATCTCGCTGAATGCATCCAAAGTGTTAGAAATATATTACACAGGAACTTTGCCCTGACTTTAAGTGGTTCCGCTGACGATGCTGCGGTGTGTACCTTATCGTTGTACCTTATTGATGCCACTTCATTGTGGAATTTCACTCCCGCCAATACCTGGTCACAGAGGTTGCATTCAGTCTGTTAAGTTTTCCGCACCTTGTCCAATTGACTATCGCCTGCCTGCGATATGTTAGGGAACATTAGTTCCGATTATGCACAAATGCGAGCTCTGTCTTGTGTGTGGATTCACTCAGTGAATCTAAATGTGAATGATGTGAATGTGTAATATCGTTCACAATGCAAATTTCAGTCATGGCCACTCATGGCCTTTCTACTTATTGATAAAACTGCACTATTCTAGGATTGCGGAGTTTGAGGCATCAGCATTAGTGATTAGCTGCATTAGTTAATTCCCGCTGCCGTTTCTCGTCTTCCGTACTTTCCCTGTCTTTTCAAAGGAAAGAATCTCTGATCAATGAAATTTAAGTATTTCATAATTTGAGCAGTTACAACCCCCCCCCTCCATTCCAAAGTTAGATTTCTCTCCTCACCGCAGTCTCCCCTAATGAAACTGCACCATTCTAAAGTGAATAATAATAATTATTAACTGGAGATACGTCTCCAAGCATAGGTAATGATTTTTCAATTGAAAAATTCTGCGACCCGGATTCGTACCAGGAACCTCGACTATCATGGCCGATGTCTCTACCAATTGGGCTATCGCAGACACCACGGACAGCCAAGCTGTCTCAAGGTGTCTTAAAGACAACCAAGTTGTCACGGTTGAAAGCCCAATGGGAGACGGGAACCTGGCCCATAGATCGAGAATTTCTCCACTCCAACCGGCCATGATAGTCGAGGTTCCTGGTTCGAATCCGGGTCGCAAAATTTTTCCTTCCAGTTTTCAAATGCACCATTCTACTTATTGATAAAACTGCACTATTCTATGATTGCGGAGTTTGATGCATCAGCATTAGTGATTAGCTGCATTAGTAATTCCCGCTGCCATTTCTCGTCTTCCGTACTTTCCCTGTCTTTTTGAAGGAAAGAATCTCTGACCAATCAAATTTAAGTATTTCA
>JAHWFO010107104.1:569-14733 GCA_023313115.1 Rhysida immarginata
CTTAAAAAATCGGGCATCTACAAAGCGAAGTGCTCCATGTGCCCGAAGTTTTATTTTGGACAGACTTTCAGGAACATAGAAACCAGGTTCAAAGAACATCAGGCACACAAGAAATTTGGAAGAATCAGACAATCATCCATCGCTAAACACGCAATAGAAACCGGCCATGATTTTTCTTTAAAACACGTGAATTTGATAAAATCGATTAATAAAAGATACTTGTTGGACGCATTCGAATGCCTAGCCATTCAGAGTGCAGACAAGGAACGCTTACTAAACGCAGACTTGGGACCAATAGAAGAGTCTTCCCTTATCCAATGGGCTTCTAAGTTACCTAAAGGATAACGGTCTTATAACAGAGAATTTCTCTCATTGGCTTTCGTTCAATATATAAACCCAGCGATTGTCACTCTAAATTAGTGATGTCAAGATCCGGATAATTCAAGATCCGGATATCCGGATCTTTTTTTCGGACCTAGGTCCGAGATCCGAGATCCGGATCTTGGTCAGAAATCCGAGATCCGGATCTTGGATCCGAGATCTGAGATCCGGATCTTGGGTCCGAAATCTGAGATCCGGATCTTGGATCCGAGATCCGAAATTCGGATCCTACATCAGGAAATTGTGTATATGCAAACTTTTTCTGAAAGCAGTTTATAAATGCTTTTATTAAGTGATAGCCTAGTCCTCTTAAGTTCTAATTAGTCTTAATACGCATCCAGCGAAAGGATCCGAAATCCGGATCCGATATCCGAGATCCGAAATCCGGATCCGATATCCGAGATCCGATATCCGAGATCCGGATCCGAGATCCGAGATCCGAAATCCGGATCCGGATCCGGATATTTCTAGATCCGAATCCGGATATTTTCAGATCCGGATCAGAGATCCGGATCCAACGGACATCACTACTCTAAATGATACAATCGCTGTTGCTTTTCGAGAAAGCAAGTCCGAACAGCGAAAAAATGTTGAAAAGCCAAATACCAAGAGCAGCTCCTATATTCCGCCAATCATAATACGTACTCACGGTCAGCCAATCAAGCAAATCCTGGGCGAGATTCAAAAGCATGTGGCGATTAACCTAATTACTGTACACACAGGCAGAGCAGAGACGATCAAAATAAGGTGTCATGATGAGGAAACTCATAGTAAATTGGTGTCTGGCATTAAGGCTGATAACGTGCTAAAGATTCAGCATCATCAACTGAAATCGGAAAAAGTCTTCAAATACGTTATACGAAATGTAGACGTGACCTATGACCTTAACGATTTTAATGAAGACCTGAAAAAGGCCAACTACATCCCTGAGAAAGTGATTAGGCTTAAAAAAGCCAAAGGATCAATTGATATGCCCATGATTCTGGTTCTGTTATCAAACACTGAACACAATAACACACTTAAAAATGTGACCCGCATAGGGCCTTTAGCTGTCAGTGTTGAAATGTTTCGAGGTAATAAGAAACCTTTACAATGCTATAATTGTTTGCGATTTGGCCATGTATCTATGGGTTGCACGGAATCCCCCCGTTGTAACAAATGCGCTAAAGATCATCAGTCAAAAGACTGCCCAAATGTAAAAGGACAAGATCCCCCAAAATGTATTCGATGTAATGGACAACACACCACCAGTTACACAAAATGTCCTAAATATCCGCAAGTCAGGAGAGTGCAAAGTGCTAAAGTGTCCCCGGAGATTTCCTATGCCTCAATGGTCTCCAAACAAGATACGAGCATTAACGTGAATGATTTTCAAGAAATGTATAAACAAATTGGCAGTGTATGCAATTTGTTAAACGAACTGGGCAAGAAAATGCCACTGATGAGTGGAATACTTACGAATAAACACTGACAGTATGGCTGATCGATGTTATTCTATTACAAATCGAGGTAAACTTCGTTGCGTAATATGGAACGCCAGGGGGGTCCCCCGGAGGCGTATTGAGTTTTACAACTTCCTAACCCAATGGGATATAGACATAGCATTTCTATGTGAGACACACTTAAGGCCAGACCGCGACTTCAGGCTACCTGGTTACTGTGTCTATCGTAAAGACAGAATTCTTCCCACTACAGTAAAGTCCCCGTCAGGTGGGTCAGCAATTATTATTAAGAAAGTCATTCATCATCGGGAGGAACCAACCCGAGACTATATGGGAATGGAAGCTGCCTCTGCTATCATTACTGATGCCACACTGGGAGAAGTGAAACTAGTGGCTCTATATAATGCGCCCAAGCATAAATTCGATGCCAATGAGCTTGACGAGCTGTTTTCCGGGAATATTCCCGTTATTATGGCGGGAGACCTGAACGCTAAGCACTCGCACTGGAATTCAAGATGCCATAACCAAAACGGTGTCCTTTTGTATGGCTACGTGCAAAAGCAATCTGATATTATTGCAGTAGGCCCTGTGGATGATACATATTATTGTGATCATTCTCCTTCAAGCGATGTACTTGATATTGTGTTGTTGAAGGGCTTCTACAAATCATTCAGTATCTATACTGTCAATGATCTATCCTCAGACCATAAACCAGTTGCACTAAATTTTGATAACGTAAACATTGACCTCAAAGAAGAACTGAGGCTCAAACAAGACTGGAAATTTTTTAGAGAAATTCTCAAAAAAGATGACGACCCACTAAATAACGTACATAGTACGAGCGACATAGATACCAATGTGAAAAGGCTTACTGAACGTATAAATGCAGCTATTGACTCTAGTGCTTCGCCCTTAGAGTCGAAGCGAGCTGATCACCTTGATCTCACCCCAGAAATCAAACAATTAATTGAGCAAAGGAATAAAGTTAGAAGGCAGTGGTACCGAACTCGTGATTCATGGGTTAAGACCAAGTATAATAGGCTCACAAGAAGAGTTCACGAGGAGGTAAAAGCACTTCGTAATGCCAGATGGAATGATAAAGTTAAGAGTCTGTCGACCCACGATAACTCTATGTGGTGCATGGTTCGAGCCTTGCAAAACAAGAAAGCCATTAATATCCCACCTCTGTTAGCCCAAAATGGCAAATTCATCACGAATGATGATGATAAAGCGCAGCTTATTGCAAGCTCACTTTCAGAACAGTTTGTCACGCCTACTGATGGTCGGCAAATAGGACTTGATATGTCCGAGAAAGTAAAATCCTGCATAACTGGCTTCTATAGTATTCACGGCAATGAATTCCCAAAACATAGCATTGATGTAAATGAAGTCCTAAGCATCATTAAAAATTTAAAAACGAGAAAAGCTCCAGGTAAAGACTCTATTAAGAACACTGCTTTGAAAAATTTACCTCCAAATACAATTCAAGATATTGCAAAAGTGATTAACGACTGCTGGAAGAACACTTACTTCCCGGATGCTTGGAAGCAATCAGTTGTCTTAAGCATTCCTAAGCCAGGACAAAATCCTGCAAATCCTGTTAGCTACAGGCCCATCAACTTGTTACCATCAATTTCCAAAATCCTGGAAAAAACAATTCTCAAGAGATTCATTGAGCACTGGGATGCCAACGATCTCATCCGCGATGAACAATTTGGCTTTCGCTCAAACCATTCCTGCCAACTCCAAACATGGAGGCTCGCAGCGGATATCAATGAGCCCCTTAATCTCTCTATGTACTGTGGGGTCGTTTTTCTCGATGTACACAAAGCCTTCGACCAAGTCTGGCACGATGGTCTTATTTTTAAAATGATTATGGATGGATTTCCTCAAGACATAATTACTCTGATACACTCGTTTCTCTCCAACCGGTTCTTTCAGGCCAGAGTTGGAGATAGTCTATCTCCTATGTATGAAGTAAAAGCTGGTGTCCCACAGGGTTCAGTTCTGGGGCCAGTATTATACAATTATTTTATGCGAGACTTCCCAAGTCCTTCTAAATGTAAGCTCTTTTTTTACGCAGATGACGCTGCTATACTGACCTGTGCTCGTCAACCAGCCGTAGTAGTCTCGCGGCTGCAGAAGGCTCTAAAGGAGTGTGAAAGCTGGTTTAGCAAGTGGAGGCTAAAATTGAATGTAGACAAATGCAAGGCGATGTTTGTCTCCAAGAAGAGAAAGAGATCATTAGATTCTCTAACACTATATGGCAAAAAACTGGACTGGGTTGAAACTTATAAATATCTTGGTGTTGTTATTGACTCTAAACTTACCTGGACTCCCCACGCAACTTATGCGTTGAATAAGGCCAGGAGAGCCAAGTTTAGCTTGATTGCTCTGCTGGGCCGGAATAGTGCTCTAAACATTGATAATAAACTCCTACTCTATAAGGTCATTGTTCGGACTATCTTGACCTATGGTATGCCCGTCTGGGCCACAATATGTAAAACTAGATGGAAAGAACTGCAAACGTTCCAAAACGTTACCCTTAGGACTATTGCGCAAAAAGATCGGAGAATTGTTCGCAATTCCTCCATTTATAATGATTTCAACATGACTCATATTGGCAAATACGTTCAAGGGCTCATGGAATCCATGCTGCCCAATATAGAAAATCATAGCAACGAGCTAGTCTCGGGCATTTTAAAGCATCCTATGCATAGAAAGAGATATCGTGATCCAAGGCATATACTTGATATTAATTTTGAAGACATTGATAATGTCTTATTTCCAGATTACTGGACTTCATAGGTCGTGTTTTATCTAATACTAGTGGTCTGCTTCTAGTCTAGACAGTCGTCAATCAAATTTTCCTCCACCAAGAGGAGGCAATTTTCTTTCATACTTTGGATGACCCTTGTGGGTACATCAGGCTTCTTTTCTAGCTCAGTGTATTTCCCTTGGAATATGATTATGAAGGGTGAGATTATGGAAGCTATGCTTCAAGTTCCACTTGAATACCGATACACTACACTGTTCGATTGTCGATTGTCGACTCTAAAGTCAGATCTTCCAGACCTCCTCGACTTCGCTTCAGGCCGGGTTCGAGTATCTGCTTTAGGCTGCTGAATGATGAATGCAGGGCATTCGAAAAGCGCTTCCAGTTGTAACAGGTTGTATTTATTCAACTTACTTCTAGTTGTGGTTAAAGAGTTTTTAGTCACCATTAAGTTTATCATTATAACTATCCACATAAAATTTATCGTTGTTTTAATGAAGGTATGTAAAAAACAAATTTCTACAATGTGATTCAAAGTTAGTGTACATTGACTGGTCTGAGGTGGCATCCACTCACAATAGATGCTGGAAACGCCCGCATCGGCCTCACGACATCGGTTAACACGCAGTTGACTGCATGTTATAACTTAAAAAACACTCTGCTCAGTATAGCTGGTGAAATTTGCTACTGCAGTGATTTGCTGAACTTCAGTGGTGATTTCCTCCATCTCAGGCAAAATATGAGGATTGTTTTAACTAGATTGTTTGCATACACTTTACCTTTCAAGGCACTCCAAAAGAAGAAATCGACAAGTGTGAGGTCCGGCGAACATGCAGGCCAGATACCACGCGAAATGATTCGATCAGCGACGACGTCCTGCAGAAAGTGCATTGACGCGCGCGATGTACACGTTCCTTTTCCATGCACTACTGCACAGTAACTTTTGAATCACCATGTAAAATACATCCTACATCTTGCATTGTTAGCCCACTTTATGTGCAATTACAGTTAAAATTAAGAGCATTTAATCCGCTTAATCTAACTGTTCATAACATTAAAAACTTAAAACAGTTCAGTGAGTTAAAGAATAATTTTATTTAGGTGTTATTTATTACTAGATGCAATAATTGCAATGCATTCTTATCTTTACTTCTTATTTTCATAGAATTCAAGAAATGGCTCACTTTGGAAGAGTCGAATACAAAATCACACTATATTCGGCAGTATGGTACCAAAACATTGCGCAGGGGACAGAAAATATGTCAATACATATGCCATCGTAATGGTAAATTTATTTCAAGAGAAAGTGGCATTCGACAGTTAAAATCCCAAGGATCTTCCAAAATGGAAGGATATTGCCCCTCATCAATAAACATCAAAGAAAAGGATGTTTTAAGACTCATGTGGGTCATGATCGATTGCTGGGGCATATGATACTTAAGAAGGAAGAGGGAACAGTAATAGCAGGTAAATACATGTAGATAAATGTTCAGTTGTGATAATTTTGAAAAATTATCGGAGGTCTAGTATCTGTGATTTGCATTTAATGAAGAATTAAATCTATTAACCAATTTGAAACGCTGAAGTGGAAATTTATTATAAAAATTAAAATTAAATTAAAAATAATTTATTTAAATTTTGAAAATATCAATATCAACTCGGATAATTGTTCAATAATGTTCGATAATTATTCCTTTTCTTTAAATTTACTTGGATGTTGATCTTCATATGAAAATTTTGTGTTGAAAGAGAGACAATGAAAATGCACTATTTCAACTCAATGTAACCTAACTTGCTATTTTCTATCTCAACTGTTATAATATTGGGATCTAATAAGAATTAAATATAACTAACAGAGTTCATACTTTATTTCATTAGATAAATTACTGGATTTATTGTTTTCTTTCAGGCAAGTTGTTGAAGGGTGTTAACAGTCAACGAATACTGAGGGACATAACGTATAAGGATAAGAAGGAACAGCTCGCGTAGACTTAAGTGGCGCCGCCCAAGTCTGGCGGGAAATGTCGCAGAGAAGCCCCCGTTCGAGGATCGGGCAGCTTTTATCACGTGATATAAAGACAGCCTTCACTTCATATCCATAAGCAACGGCCTCAGCTTATATTAATTTGTTTGCGCGTGCGTTGCTAAGGGTAAAACAATTGCCCAGCAATAAAACCTCATTGCTACAAAATAACTTAGGGCCACAAATGTTATTTTAACCTGGTCAGTAGGTTGGTTGGTTTGTTTGGTATTAACGTCCTTTTCAACTGCTATGGTCATTTCAGGACGGCATTATAGGGGCCGCAAATTTTGCCTCGCAACGGTTCTTTAACGTGCAGCCGGCAAACGACTACACGGACCAACGGCTTTACTTCCCTTCCGAATGATGTGCGTGATCTCAGGATTTCCCCCTGAAAAATACTCGTCGTCCTCGGCCGGGATCAAATCCGCGTACTCGGGCATCCTGATCAGTAGGAAACTGTAGAACGGATAATGATGAACTTTTATTGCCAACTTGAAATGTTGCAAGAAACATCCAAGGAATCCGAAGCAGTTGCAAAGTATTTTTTGACTCACAACTAACTCGGATCCAATAACTCTAGACATTGAAAATCCAAATTTATTTGAAACAAATCGGCTGCATACATTGCAGGCTTTTTAGCAAAAAAAAATTCTTGAAAAAAATGAATGCATTGACTGTAAGAACATTTTAGTTGGTGATAAAACTTTATCCGGATTCTAATTTTCCAATGATTATAAAATTTATAACCATATTTTATGCAATTGATTTATTTTTTTTATAAAAAAAATTATGTTCAACATCTTTTCCACTGTCTAATTTTTTGTGGTGTCTGCTTTTAAATCACTTTTAAAAAGTAAGTGAATAAAAGTCATGTTAAAATAAACATTTGTTTTCTTTCTAAAATATATTAAAAAATACAGAATTTTAAAAAAAATTACAAGATTTCATTATAAAACAATGTTATGGAATAAAATAATTATACTTTCAATATAATAATCCGTGTCAGTAAATAAATTAGAAAATAAATGAACAATAATTTAATTTAGCATTTTAAAACTAAATAAAAAAAACTTCAGTAAATGCAGGTATAGCAAAGCATTTGCTGCCCATTTTGACATGAGCGAGAGCTTCTCTGCATATCACTTTCCCGCCAGGCTGTGGCGGCGCTAGGATCTACAGAACTTATATTAAATCACAAGTAGAGCTTTCATTCTTTTCCTTAACTTTCTTTGATCAGGCTTTCCGTTCAAGATCGGTTGGAACGAGTTTACCTCAAGAAAGGATTTGCACAACATCTGCCATGAATTTGGTATATCCTCACAAGGTGTAAATCTTCATGAAAGGGATACTATAAAGAATTGCTAGTTGGGTTGAAGAAATGAAATTGCTGGGTAAGGACAATCCTGTTCTTTATTACAAAGAACAAGAAACAAAAGATGAAGAAAACTTGTTACCTGAAAATTCCTTTGCGTTAATCACAATGACCCCTATGCAAACATATTTAAAAAAAATTTGGAACTGATAGATGACACTCAGTATAACTCATATGACTAACTTAACTACACTGATGGTTGTAGATGAATTTGAGGAAGGTTTTCCTGTTGCATTTTGCTTCAGTTCAAATACTGACACAGTCATGCTGCGCAAATTCTATAGCTGCATTAAAGAGAAAACTGGTCCAGTGCAAGCTGCTGTATTTATGAGTGATGATGCTCCGGCGTTCTATAACGCATGGAAAGATCTCATGGGTCCAGCAAAATGCCGTCTTCTGTGTGCTGAGAAAAGAACAGTTATTTACAAATCTGTACTTTATCAGCTCAATAGCAGTTTATTCAACAAGCAGCTTACAGAGATCAGTGAATTGAAATTGGATCCTAATTGTGCAGAATTTCATGAGCACTTTGTGAAGAATTATGCCAATAGAGTAATGAGTGGGCATATTGTTTTAGAATAGGAGCTAGGATCAATACAGAGAATTTCCACCAAAATATTAAGCACATATTCCTGAATGGCAAGAAAGTAAAAAGGCTTGATAAAACTGTTGAAGCGCTCAAGGAATACTAGTTGAACAAAGAGTTTGACAGGTATATCAAAGTTAACAAAGGAAAGATTTCAAAAAAATTCAGGACTTAAGGAAAAGGCACAAAGCTGGTGAGTTGCTGAAAAATTCCTTTATGAAAATAAGTCCGAATGTGTAGCATGTCAAATCCCAGAGTCATCCTGATACTACATATGAAGTAAGCAAGATTCCACACAACTGTCAAGGATCATGGCCTATAAACTGCAACATTTGCAAAGCTTGCATAAAAATGTTCACGTGCAACTGCCGAGATTATTGCATTCAGGAATATGTTATTTTTATGCTGTGTGTTTGAGTGACACTGCAGATGTTGGGGAGGATAGGTATGCTGTTTCACAAGCACTCACTTCTGATATTCTGTATACTGAACCTAGCAACTTTCAAATCTACACTCACTACAACAGCCTTCGAGACATACAAGCACAAAGGACAAACTATTGAATGAGCTTGAGGAAGTCCTAGGATTGCTCAGGTCAGCTAGTGAAGAAATAAAGGAACTAATTTTTTTAGACATGTTAAAGCACAGCAGTGCTATTAAGAATTTACTGAAAGTCAGTGAAACAGTGGGCAAAAAAAAATTTCAACATAACCAATCCTTAAAGAGCCTTCAAATAAAAATATAGCTAAACAAAAAAGATTTTTTTCAGTGAAGCAGAAAAGAAATAAAAAAAAAACAAGACTGCAGAAGCCTACAATATCTGAGGTGAATGATTTTAATGATATTCTGCTTGGTCATGCACTTAATAAAAATACAGGAGAGTTTGATCATGACTATGCAGCTAAATAACTCTAGTGATATCAAAAATTACTGTCTGTTGAAAATGAAATATTTTAATAAATTATTGATTTTTGTAAGAATTTTATATACATTTTAAAAAAATCAGATTTTTAATAAATATTAAAAGTTTATATTTTGAATTCCCTCTGTATTTCTCTGATAAAAACCTAGACAAAATATTTGTAAAACCCTTGAATCAAATTCATTGTCCTATTAAAAATACAGGAGAGCTTGATCAAAAATATACAAATTTGACTGTTTATTAAAACACTCAAAAATATATATTAATACATAAAAATAAAAATATTGTACAAAAAATAATATATAAAAATACAGTTAATAAAATAAATATTTCTTGAATAAAATACTTTACATATTAAAACACAGTAAAATACATTAAAATATGCAATTAAATAACTGGTACAGAGATAAAACATTTTCTGAAGGGGGGGGTCGCTAAGTTTCTTTATATTTTCATTTATGTTTATAAGAAATTTCGAGGTTTTTATTTCGCTATATATCATCCTGTTAAAATGGCATTTTTTTATTCAAATATATGGGAGTCGAAAGAGGATCACGATTCGAAAAAGGTTGGGAACCAAGATGATATCTTTTAATATGTTAATATTTTAAAATTACTGATTTTGATTGGAAAAATAGTTGGATTCAAACGTTATTCCACTGATTCATAAACAGCCAAAACTGTGGAAAAACTACTTTCGCATTCAGATCGCTCTGGATTCACTGATCGTTATCAGTTGTTTTCCCAACATTCAATGCGCGCCACTGGATGGCGTCATGGATCTTCTCAGCCCCTAGACGCCAGTAAGGAAACTGTCAACCAGGGGGGTGAAACTCATAGCTTTTTTTGTCAAACTAAGATGGCGGCGCTATGAAGACTGCTTACTAATGTTTTCTGCATTTTGGCGTTTTAATGACAAAGTTATAAATATAAATGAGTAAATAAAATAAAACATTTATGATGGAATTTGATGAAAATAAATTAAATAAATAAAAAATAGCTATAATTTAATTAAAATATAATAAGAATAGATTAATTAAATGATAAACATATACAATAAATAAAACAAAATAAAATAAAGTTAATAATTAATTAATAAATAAATTTGGCTAAATAAATAAATAAGGTGAAATAATTATATGCATAAGTTAATAAAAAAATCAGTAAAATAATATCATTGCTTTGAAGATATTGTTGTTACAAAATGCGTCAGCGCAAATAAAACTAATTTCACGCATTGGTAAATCGGACATATCTTTTTTTTATATGCATAATTGATTTTACCATATTGTAGAATCATCTTTTGCCGTAACAACAGTCCCAATTCTTTTGGGCGATGATATTTGTAAGGTCAGGGCAAAGTTCCTGTGTAATATATGTCTAACACTTTGGATGCATTCAGTGAGATCCTTTTTTGTTCTTTGTCAACGGTTTCTGTATTCTATTTATCATGATTGCCCATAGATTTTCGATTACATTCATGGCAGGCAAATTTCTTGGCCATTTCAGGACAATTATTTCTCTTTTCCGATTTTTTTGGACGTATAAGCTGGTACTTTATCCTGTTTGAAAATAACATCTTCAGA
This sequence comes from Rhysida immarginata, assembly GCA_023313115.1. NCBI lineage: Eukaryota > Metazoa > Arthropoda > Chilopoda > Scolopendromorpha > Scolopendridae > Rhysida > Rhysida immarginata. The sequence goes on from JAHWFO010107104.1 coordinate 11,658, forward strand.
TGAACAGATCTTCTCAATAATGGAGTGACAAAGAATTCCATCATTTCTGTATAAACTTCTGTATGGAACCGGCCACTCACAAAAAAAAAATCATTTCACCAACACTTTGACTATTAAAACAACCCCATAAATCATATGATTTAAAGGGTGTTTTACTTCTCGGTTGACAGTTGAAGGCAGAAAAACTTTTGCAAGAAATCCATCCAATTATTTCTTGGTAATAACTATATTGTTCTCATTTTCATGCTGAATTGTATTTGCAAATATGATAATTAAAAATGTAAAAATGAGATTAGAACAGTATTTAAAAACGTTAACCAAACAATATGCAAACAAAAAATTAAAGTATGCCAAAAGAGTTTTGAAATTATCTTAATAAAAGAAATTATGAATTCACAAAAGTGAAATTTTTTTGTATCCATATCTAGGCCCTTTATTTATTGGATGAAAAGTTTCAAATTTCAAAAATTTGAAACAATTAATTTGTTTTTATAATATAATCTACAACAGTTAATTTACTATTTTGACTAATTACTCGTTTGTCCTCCTAAAATTACTAAAAATAAAATAAAATATTTAAAAAAAAAACTTTTTTATATTTTTACCCCCCTTCATCCATTCTTGTTTTTACTTTAAAAAAGAGTATTCCTTTTTTGGTTTAAAAAGTGAAATAAAAAAATAAGGATTCATAAAATTAAAAAAGACAAAGGTGTAGCAGGGCATAATTTTTTTTCATTTTAAAATTTATTATTATTATTATTATTATTATTATTATTATTATTATTGAAAGAGTAAAAGAAGAATAGCGTGAAAATTAAAATTTAATATGAAACGCGCGCTCTGTTTAAGGACACTGAACGTTGGAAATGCCGTATTATAAAAAATAAGCAACAACGTCGTCTGCATATTCTTCAAGGGAATCGAAGCGCCGCCCTGGCGAGCACTTGATCCCAAGTCCCTTGATTTAGCATTGAGTTTCCACCTCTGGTATATATCTATCTCTATGCTGTCAACACATCGTAAAGAGAAGGCCTGCAGACAAAAGGTGTATACCTTATTACATTATCATCAAGCGGCCAAATTTAGGGTTATTATTGGTAGAAATACGATTAACAATAGCCGCTTGATAATGATGTAACAATGTGTAGGAATGTCGTCGAACTGTTTCTTTTTTCTCTTCAGGTAGCTGGAAATTATCTCCTAGTTGTCCACTAACATGGCATAATATTTTTTTTTAAATTCAGTAGGTTGACAAAAAGTTGGCGTTATTTTTCATCTTGCTCCAAAGTTGTTCGACATCAGTGAAATTGAAATTTTCCAGTTCTTGATCTGCCATTCTAAAAAAAACTTGTTTTTGGTATTAATTTTGTTTCAATCATAAGTATTTATCTCTTTAAAACCATCATTTGTTATTTCCCTTGTTTTTGCAGCAATTCTTTTACGGTATGTTAATTTCAAACGGCGCTTTCATTGATAGCATGTATTGCCAGTATAAATATTCGGGTTAATTGAACTATCTGACCAAAATCGCAAGCTGTTCGTTTTTCGTTTTTCTACTGTCTAAGCAACTGTAACCGGCCGGGGGGAAACCAACTTCCCGCTGTGACCAAATAGGCTGGGGTATGTATATTTAGGTAACCCCAGGAGGGGGACGTCGTAGACAGAACGCCGAAGGCGTTAGAGTAACGGAAAACAGTGACCAGTGAGTCCCGCAGGGCCGAGAGTGGTAAAAAACGCAAAACGAACAGTTTGCGATTTTGGTCAAATAGTTCAATTTAACCAAATATTCTATGAATTTACATATTAATATAGACAATCACTGCTCTTCATTGCTTACACTGTTCGGAAATCCCGGCTTGCATAAATATTTGCAGCTAAACCTTCCGTTATCTCTAATGTTGACATATATTTCACCAGGCTTTGCATTAATTACATTTGTTTGAAGGCCCACGTCCCACGCGCTATTAATCTGAGATTGCTTCCGCCGGGTTCCACAGTATGTAATATGCTTTCCATCTAAAAAACAACTTCCCATTCAATGAATATTTTTTTTGCCATTTACAGAGTCTAAACATGGGCCAAACTAATTATGAAGGGCATGTTGCTTCGTTAATTCATCTCCACAATACCAACACCTCCTAGAGAGAAGGCCTGCAGACAAAAGGTGTAACATCAGCTTTGTAAGTGTGTAAACAAGGGAGAGCAACGAAGAGTGTCTTTTCAACACTGCTTGAGCACCTTGATTTTGACGCACTGTTGCAGGTTACCATACTTGAACATATGGTCACGTTATTACATGGCATGTGCGCTGTTCGAAGAACTAAAATCCATCTGACATGCATAGGCTACATCTAAAAGTTTTTCTGGGAAAATGTCATGAATACACCGAATTTTTAGCATTTTTGTGAAAAACAGTGTCACAAGGTAAAAGTGAACTGCGCATCGTCGATTCTGTGTGTTACGAAATTTTCCTGTATGCCAAGAGAAACCCTGACTGGGATAAGTAACTCTTTACTCTTAAACGAAACAAGGCTAGAGATTGCCGCAAAACTTATGAAGATATTGCATTTAATTTATTTACTTCCAGCCTGGGCTCAAATAGTTAAAACAAAATTTCTAGAATTTCTCCTGATGGAATTGTATGAAAACAATAACCCTGAAGCTGACATTATTTAAATTCAATAAACTGTATAATCTCATCTGGAAAGTAAACGTCTCCCTTTCTAAAAATGTTTTCTGCAAACATACATAGCAATAATATGTTTCCTAGTTTTTAAACGAATTTTCCACGTTTTTCTTAACTCCTTATCTATTTAAAAATTATCAATGCCGATTCGTTTCTTTACTTGGAGTTACATCCCATAACACAGCAATATTAATTTTTAACTGCTTTTTTTCATGCAAAATTTATAACTATACGTGGATTTTGCTAGTATGCAGTTAAAAACATTAGCAGACAGCACTGAGTACCCATCTCAAGTGCATTGTGGGTAATGCCATTAGTTTTCGCATGGTGGCGGATAGGTTGTTGTGGTTTATTAGAAACTTTGGCGTCGATTACTACGGTCATTTTGCG
>JAHWFO010107112.1:0-20079 GCA_023313115.1 Rhysida immarginata
TTTTAAAGTTTGATTCATATAAATGTTTTAGTTTATTATTTCAATACCAATCTTTGCCAACATTTAATGACGTCTTCACTCTTTAATTTACATGGCATCTAACAATTGTAACGCGTGACCACCGAGAGAGAGAAGGCCTCCGCATTGAAACGTAATACATTGTGACATCATCATAGATAGTGCATTGTTATTCGTATTTCAACCAATAATAAGCCCAGAATTTGCACTATCTATGATGATGTAACAATGTATTAAGTTTCAATGCGGCGGCCTTCTCTCTCGGTGGTCACGTGTAACGTCCGTAGCTATTGTTATTCGTAGCTAATTGCTGTCAAGAGGAAATTGCTGTTAGCTCTAAGATTTCTGTTTGACATATTGTTGCAAAGCTAATTACTAGTAGCTAATCGCTCACTTCAACAGTAAATGATTACGGTTTTACAGAGGTCGTTAGGGATCTTTGAAAACGAACTAAACACATCCGTGGCCAGCTGAGAATCCTTTCCGTCACCAGCGATTGTGCTCAATCTGATTGCCCTGCATCTGGACTATCGCCCTGCAGCGGAGTTTTCATTGAAGAAGGCTTGAACGTAGCACACCCATATCAATTTTCAACCACTCCTCCTGACAGACTTTCCAAAGTCCATCTAATGTAAGCAGACGTCGGTTTCCCACAGTCCTTTTCAATAACCCAAAGGCACGAAACATAAGTGAGGCATCTGGAGACTTCACTAATATCTTCTGAAATAACTAATATCCATGTGTTGAAGAATCTGCCGTGTCGACTCTGATGTATGACTTGATGCCTCATCCTAGTGGACCCACACCCGGTTTATGTCTGCCCCGTACACAGCTGGGATATCCCGGGTGAAAATATGTGCTTAGAATGTTAGCCTGATAGTAGGCCGAGTTAATTTTGGCCTTTCTATCTACCTTGTGCAGTGGGAAAGCACGACCAAGTTTCTTTATAGAAATAGCGAGTATGGAACCAACCCTAGTGTCAACGGAATTCGAGGTGGATTTGAATTCTGTGACATACTCGCCACGTCCGAACGCAGAGACTCCTGTGTATTTGCGTTGTTAATGCAACTGAGTTTACGGTGTGACTGGTGTCAGTGTGTGTTTTGAGTTCGTTTGGTATTTTGTTTTCATTTTATAGTTGGTTAGTGTCGTTTATGCAAATTTCTGTGTTTTAAGTGTATTTGTTTGAATAAGTGAGTGTTGTATATCGTTTTGGGGTAGTTGGGTGAGTGTTTTGTGATGTGTTTGGTTATGGATATGGATCAAGTGTGTGGAATTTTTTTTAAATAAAAATAAGTCAGTTTGCTATATAGGAAATTGTTTTTCTTTAGTACGTATGTGATATTTTCCTGATTGTTGGAAATAGTTTTTTTTTTTAAGTTATCTGAGGGAAGCTGCCGCAATTGTTTTGATAATCGTAAGCAGATATTGTTGGGGCAGCTTTTCTCAGTATTTAAGCCTCAACAAACCCGGAGGAAATGGGAGATTGTTGAGAAAGTGAGCGATCGTTGTTCAGGCTTTGCAGGCAAGCGTCGAAAAAAAAAAGATCGTTCGAGCCCCCCCCCTCCCAAGCTAGCAGCGATGTTTTGGATGTGTCTTCTGCTGATAAATATGAGTTTTTGATGAAAGCAGGCCTGTATGATGGTTATGAATTAGCTTTAAATAATCTGACCTGTGAATTGACGATGGCAATGTTTTTCTGTTGATGTGCGTGACTGTCATACGACGAAAGCGAGCGTTATATGAAGGAATGCGTCTAGAACGAAGTTTCCCGACCAAGTTGAGAATGAATCAGCGACAGAGTGGTGAGATCGTTCTATTTTTATTATTTCTGATATATTTGAAGTTAGGATCACCCGTGGGAATAATTAGCGTTTGGGAAGTTGCTTATTAAAAGAAAGTGACAATTATAATTGATAATTCAAAAGCGACAGTTAATTTTCTTTGGTGAGACTATATGAGAGACTGAGCCAATTCAGAGTTAAAATTTTCGTTCATAGCACAGCGCTGAAAGACACTGTCGTTAATTAGTGAACATAAATGTTTACAATAAACTATGTTTATAATCGTTAGCGTCTGTGAAACGAAGCCTGTCACGTGGGGGCGTTCTATGAGCGGTTACTAAAAGCATGCTTACATGTGGTGAATTGTCACGCCAATGATAATTGTTATAGTAAAATAAGGTTAAATTGAACTATCTGCACAATCGCGCGATGAATGATTTTGCGTTTTTTTTTGTTGGCAATGTGTCTGTTTGTGGATTCCGACGTTAGAGGGCGTGTTTTGGCTGTCTCTTACTTTCATTTGTCTCTGGTCTCTTCCCGTCGTGCGCTAGCTGTTGCCGTAGCAACCACACAATTGGCATGTAGCGGACGTTTCGAACTATTTGTGGATTTCAGATTTTCTTTTTTCTGGTTTCTGGATAATTAGCCATTGTCGAAAGGTAAGCCAGCATTTTTTTGGGCGTTTTGGTGTTGGATTAGGTTAACTGAGGTTGGGTTAACTTAGGTTTAACCATAAAATGAGTGCCCGTAATTTTCTGGCAGCCATTTCTGTGACCACTAAAAAATACGGATCATTAGCCTCCTGTAACCGGCCGAGGGGAAACCAACTGCCCCCTGTAACCAAATAGGTTGGGGTATATATCAATTATTTACCCCCGGAGGGGGACGTCGTAGACAGAACGCCTAAGGCGTTCGAGTAACGGAAAACGGTGACCAATGGGCCTCATTGAATGAGGCCCGCAGGGCCGACGTGAGGCGCGAAGCGCCGAGAGTGGTAACAGTTTAAATTTAAAGGTAGTTATGTTTTTACGCTCACATTGATTTACCGCCCACAGTGATTTACTGCCAAAAGTGATTTATCGCTCACAGCGATTTACCGCCCGCGGGTAGTAGAAAGGGAGTTAAAAGTTTCCTTGGATAACCTCACTCTCAACAGATGGCGGCTCGTGTCGCAGTCTATTTCAGTTTGCGGATTCAGTCATCGCGCGATGTGCAGATAGTTCAATTTAACCAATAATTACTTAGCGAAAGCAACGTGATACGTGAGTGAATAGTGCAATCTTTGGCGTCTATGAGTGGACAGTGAAACGTCCAAATATAGTTGAGGGGTTAATGCTCTCTCCCCTGGTTGACCAAGCTTGTGCAGCACTAATATATAGCACTGATTGGCAAGAAAAGAAAGGAGGGCGTGACGCTTTCGTGGGATGGTTCTTGCACTCGATTCACTCTCGTCGGGTACTGGCGGCCTGGATTGTGGGTATCATTACAAGATATTTCGCGTTGTTTAAAGGTTAATTGATTGTTGGATAATTTTTAATATAATTGTTAAGCTTATGTCGATTTTTAGTGTGGGGCCCCAATTTTCAATATTAATAATATGTATTCATAATTATTGGTTCTAAGCAATTAAAGCGAATGATTTATCGTTTGTCAGCCTCTACTCCTTGCGAATATAACATTCACCCCGTGCAAGTCCAAAAATCCGCTCCTGTTGTGCTTGGGAGTGAATTATTGTCAGGGGATGCTTACGGCACTCCCCCTCCCACGCACTACAGGGCACAACGGGATACATTCCGTGTGCCTTTTTTCGAAGTCCTTAGAGCTCCGTGGATGGTAAAATATTGCTCGGGGTTTGTTGCAGTCACTGAGATAAATGAATGTTTCGTTCAACGTCACGATGTATTTCCATTTTTCACCGGCTAGATGGCGCTCATAGAGCTTTCGGCAGTTGATGAGCCATTCACTGACATGACGTGGTAACAGTTTGTGAACGCGACTTTTCTTACGCTTTTGTAGGTGTAGGTCCCGGTTGATAATAGTGTTTACAATGTAAACAAATGTCCGGTGACGAGAGCTCGGACTTTACAGACCACCTCTGATATACGACTAGTAGAGGATCGGGGATTGAGCTGTTTTTTTCCCCCCGTTGAAATGGCTCCACTTCTAGCTAAACTTTACAGTTTAGTACCTTGTATATCCCGGTCTTCGACACACAAAATCCACACTCCTTGCAGGCCTGTATAACTATATTTTGCGTCGGAAAGAACTGTTATGTATCCTTCCCAAAATGTAGCGATTTTCAGAGGCATCATGCACAATCTGATACTTTGAACAGCGCAGGGAGATAGTTGTTATATAAGTGCCCGTTACCCCGGAACAATCGGCAAATCGTTTTCATAGATCCCTAACGATCTCTGTAGCAATAGAATTTGAAAAACTTGTAGACGCTTACATAGAACGGTTCAACAATGATGCTCACTTCATTAAACATTTTCGTGGATGCATATAAATTAAGGACCTTTATTTGCTAGAAAATAAAAAAATAACTACACTCTCTAATTAATCTTACCTTTCTTTAATGTTATTCGTTTATGTAATTTAATCATTAAATTAAATGGAAAAAGTAATTTCTTATTCTGTTTTACTGTGTTGAATAGGCTTGACGGTTGGTCAATTCCGATCATAACGACCATCTTCTGCACTCTACGCATCTTTTTGGGGATCTCGGCGGCCAAAATGTGGTCAGAAGTTGTGGCTAATAGCTCTGTAGTCCAGGAGGTCATTCGTGGCTGGGTAATTCCCATCTACGTCTGGCATTGTATCATGTGCGTCTGCTTCTTCATTACAGGGTAAAATCGACTATTTTAAATTTTCATATAAAGTAAAGCTTCTGAATCTTCACTCCCTCACTGTTTTTTATATTTTATAATTTTTTTCTACTTACATTGAACTTTCTTTTCTTCCTTCTTCATGTAGATTGTTCGTTCTTTTTCATTCCTTCGTCACCGTCAGGTTCCCTCTCGCTGACAACATAACACAAGCACTTACATTGTACAAGACACACCATAGTGTAAAGGTGGACATCGATTGGATGCAGATCAATTTCGAGTGTTGCGGAGGAAACAAGTGGGAAGACTGGTTCGATGTCGACTGGATCGATATGAAATACGTAGAAGAAGGAGAAGAAGCAGACAATGCCTCATGTGGTGAAGAAGTGATAACAAAAGAGTAAGACTTGGTTGTCTATTACACAGGTTTTCTTATAGATGGTTCAGGAAATTGATCGACACTCATGATTTCTTTAGCGTACAGGGTGTCTCTAACTGCAGTACAACATTGAGGGAAAGTACATATCACCTCGTTTTACATTGCTTCTTGTATTTACGGTAATGCTTTCCTATTTGAATACGCTTCAAAGCTCTCTACGGAATACGCGATATACTCCATCTCCCCTCAAAGTTTGTACGTGGAGTTTTGAGACATCCTGTAGCCAGTTTCAGACTCCCTATCTCCCTCTCTTGTGAGCCATTTGCCTCAAATGTAAGGAAAAAATCAAAATTTCTGAAAACAAGTAAAATGAACTTTGAACAAAAGAAATGATTTAAAGGTGCTACCAAAATTTCCGAGAATTTTTTTTTGTAAAAAGCAGAAAACGTACCTTACACCCTTTCTGCTGTCATCTTCAAAGTAGTCACTACAGGCGCGTTTGCAACGATCCCAGTGGTTTTTCCATTTTTAGGAACACTCCTGGAAGTCTGAAGGCTGTAAGGTGTTCAAGGTCAGTTGCAATACCACTTGGATATCTTCAATAGAGTCAAAACGTCGCCTTTTCATTTTAGGGAAGAAGTAGAAGTCACGGGGGGGGGGGGGGCGAGGTCAGGTGAGTAGGGAGGGACCACTGCTATGTTTTTTTTTGTTTGTTTTTTTTTTTTACCAGGAATTCCTTCACAACGAGCGAGTTCTGTGCGGCGCATTGTCATGGTGGAGCAACCAGTCTTTGTTCTTCCACCACTCGGGCGGTTTGCGCGAAATTTTCCCTCAGTTTCTTGAAAACCTCGCAGTAAAACTTCCTGTTGACAGCCTGACCAGGTTGAATAATTTGGAAAGTCACAGAAGCATAAGAACATTTTGCAACACAAACAGCAGTAACTCAAAGAAATGCGCCTGCGATTACGTAACTTGGCAGAACAGCAGCTGAAAGGTGCACCAAGAGGCATCTAGCGGCAAAACCTCGTACTGTTTTTGGTTTGGGCAGAATATTCAAATTCACAGAAATTTTGGATGGCACCTCGTATTGTCTTGCTATAGTGCATTTTCCACATTTAAACGTGAAGATGCTCGTATACTAAAGTGGTATTTTTCACATTGAATCCGTTGCTGGAACTTTGCAGACGTTACAGCATAAAAATTTACTCCACAGTCGTTTTCAGTATCCGCTGCCACTCTTGTCGCTTCTGTTTCAATGGTTGCTTTGGATATTTTTTGCGTGATTTCACATCCGCCATTTGCGTTTGTCATTCAAAACGTAATTTTGTCATGTTTTCTGGAGTTGTGGTGATTGGAGTAGTTTTTGCATGTTCTTTGATGGTGAAGGAAGAATGCTCCCCACTATATACACCCCATGCAATTGTTCGATTAAGTTAAACTACAATCTCTTAGGACAGTTTGGAGTTTGTCCGCTATTTTGAAATCCCCCATTATAACCAAGGTTTAACTTAATGGTAAGGGGGGGGGGGGTCATGTGGCATATCAAATAATATAGTTTCTTCTTGGGAGTTCATTCCTGCAATCAGATATTAGTTATTTGTTGTTGTCATGTTATTAACAAAAACATTGACACTTTCCAGACAAAAACAGACATCGAAAACTATAGGATGTGTTCTATGTGTTCATCCTGCTGTTGGACATAGAGCTCAAGGCGCTTTATCCATTCATTCTAGCGGTGTGAGATCTGGGGAACGTGGTGGCCAATCCAATGGGCGGACGTTACGAATTATCTGTAACGTTCGCAGTTACTCATCAGCATTTAGGGTACCGTTTATGAAAATTGGTCCCCCATTTCCCAACCACATCGTTAACGAATATCTCATGTTTTGACGATTCACCTTACCGTGGAGATAAAAATTTGCCTTATCACTGAACACAATGCTATGTGCAAATGAAGGATCCAGCCAATAATCGTCCAGAACCAGATACAGAACTCCTCACGTCTGTTCGGATCATCCTTGGAGAGTTTTTGGTGCATCTGAACTTTGAACGGATACGCAGAATCCGTGTTATGGATGATTGGCTGAAATTAACATAAATGTGCCAACACCATTGCTGAAGTTGTCTCATCGGTTGATGTTTTTGGCCAGCCTGTCTGAAATATGATTGGTTCTCTTTCGGGGTGCTGGGCGTTGAAATCAGCTCAAACCTCTCCTCTCATCTACAATATATGCAACAGACAATGGTACAGTGTCAATATTTTTGTTAATAACTTGCCACCCACAATAGATAACTGAAATCCGATTGCAGGAATGAACTCCTGAGAAAATCCGGGTGTTACTTGATATGCCACATGACCCCCTTTCCCATTTAAGAAAATGAACCTTGACCTAAAATGGCGGATTTCAAGATGATGGCCAAACTCCAAGCTGATATTCCCTGTCGCGTATGTCCTTCTGACATGTTCCAGACATTTTCTAAGGCATGGATGTTCTGCTAGTCCGAAGCCGACCTTCCAGTTATATTAGGGGATCAGTTGCATACCAGGAGAAAAAATCCATATCATGACACAATCAGAATCTCGAGTTGTCTTGATGAAGCTTATGCTTTGATATGGAGTTCTGGGGGGTAATGTATCAAGAGCAGCGGGTGCATCGTCCCATTAATTACATTAATTTGTATCTTTTTGTATCGCATTTTAGTCACGTGCCTTTCAGCTGTTGCAATATATGGGTTCTTCGACCATGTATCAACAAACACGTGAAGAACGAGTCGCCGACGGTAAACAAGAACTATCGGTACGACGCTGATCTAACTCTCTACCGAGAAGGTTGTGGCGACAAGTTGGATAAGTTTATCATGGAAATCCTCACTATGATTTACATTTTCATGTTCATCATGGTTTTTTTGGAGGTACTATAACTTTTTTGCAAAGTAATACTAACTTATATTTAAAGACTTAGTGGTCTATTTAAATTGCTGTTGCTTTTCTCATTCAGCTTCTTCAAATGGTGTTGGGTCGAATCGTCCAAGTATCTTTCTTCGACTCTTTCTGCTCAGACCCTGAAGACAGAGGCTATTATGATGTTGGCTTCGGTTATCTCTTCACGACTGGATAGAATTTTTAGAACAATAAATGAACTTTTTAGGCTTAAGTATCATTAGGATTAAGTTGTTGTTGTTATTGTTGTGTGTAACTTTTCTTTGACTTGTTATGTTGTGCGTAATTTTTCTACGACTTGGTTTGTTGTGTGTAAGTTTCCTTTATAAAACTTTTACAGTGATTGATAGTAAGTAGTAAATAATCAAATGTTAGATATTTGAAAATCTAGTACGATTGTACCAATAAAATTTTAATAATTTAAGAAATTGTGCGCTTCCTCTCATCTATTTCAATAAGCCCTCTGCATTTTATCTGTTTATACACACACTGATCAATGAACTAGAAACAGCTGTGAGTGGGTTGAAGTAGAGAGAATAAAATTCTTTGTGGATTAGAGGATTTCCCTTTTTGTTGACAAGGCATGCTGGATAAGGTCACAAATAACAAGGGGAACCACGTTTATCACCCTACAATTCCATTCGATAGCTAAGGCAGAGAAAAAGCTTGAGAATTAAGTAAAGACATGCAATGGTCTTCCTTGGTGGTCAAAGTCAGTCAAAATTGGTTCAATTGTACGTGATTTAGTGATACCATTTTGGTCCATTGGAAGATTATTTCTATGCTAAGATATGGCATGTAATACAGGGTCGAGTCACATTATTATGACCACCCCCTCCGTTTGTCTTAGGTGTTGCTCAGCCGAGAAACTATGTCACATGTTAGGAATTGGTTAGGTGACTATACAGGGTGTTTTTGAATTGAGTATAGATTTTTTGGGAGATGATAGAAGAGGTCCTTAGAAGTATTTTTTGTCATATGAACTTGGGGTCCCTGCAGTTCCGTTTACTTACAATACTGCATTGAACAATCAAATGACACCGGGACGCATTGTGCGTTGGTAGGCCTAGATTATTTTATTTTTAACAATTAACAGGACTGCGCACCTTCGCATTACACAAGAGCAGTTAGAGATTACCTAAATGAGACATATCCTGGTCGTTGGATTGGTCGTGGCGGACCAGTTGCTTGGCTACCGAGATCGCCAGATCTCACACCGATGGATTTTTTTTTATGGGGAAGCATAAAATCAATGGTGTACTCCGAACCCGTAGATACCGAAGAAGAATTGGCGGCTCGTGTTGTCGCGGCAGCAGGTGACATCGGCGACCGTGCAAATCAACTGTTTCCACGCGTACATCAATTCATCATAAGGCGTTGCGAATTGTGCTATGAAGCAAATGGCGGTCATTTCGAACAATTACTGTAAAAGTCATACAGTAGATTGCTTGTGTTAATTGTTAAAAATAAAATAACGTAGGCCTACCAACGCACACTGCGTCGCAGTGTCATTTGATTGTTCAATGCAGTATTGTAAGTAAACGGAGCTGCGGGGACCCCATGTTCATATGACAAAAAATACTTCTAAGGACCTCTTCTATCATCTCCCGAAAGATCTGTACTCAATTCAAAAACACCCTGTATAAGGTAGATTTCCACGATGTTAAAAACATATCACTCATTGCTGCAATGGGTAAGAAACGTGATTTATCAGATCTGGAAAAGGGGATGATAATCGGCTTTCGGGCCAAGAGTGGCAATATTTCGGAAACTGTTCTCGTGCTGCTGTAGTTAAAATGTACCATGACTGGGAAAATGGGACCGTTCAGACTAAACGGTATGGGAACTATGGAGCACCAGGTGAGCGTCAGCTACGAAGGTGTGTGAAGGCCAATCGAAGAGCTACAGTAGACCAGCTTACCGCTCAAACCAACGAGGGTGCTACCAGACATGTCTCTAAAATCACAGTACAGAAGGTTCATCGCCAAAAACTGCTTCAATTTGCCCAACAGTATAGAAACTGGACCAATTCCGACTGAAAAAAGGTTACCTTTCTCCGATGAGTCACGATTTCTTCTCCACAGAAGTGACGGCCGTTGGCGGGTGAGGCGAGAAACCTCCGAGAACCAACTATTGTTGGACGAATCCAGGCTGCTGGTGGCAGCTTCATGGTGTGGGTAGTGTTCTCATGGCATTGTCTGGGCCCACTGATACCTATGGAAGGCACTCTCAACCGTTTCGGTTATTTATCCATAATTGTAATTGTACAATATTGAAAAAATTTTGCTTATGTATGTTAATGTTATTATGCAAAGTGCAAACAAATAATAATGGCAAAAACACAAACATTAAAAAAAGAAAATGGAACAATAATGGGAAAAAATGAAAAAAAAATTCAATACGACAGGAATCAAACCTGGACCAATAAATCCGCAGAACCTGACGTTAAACACTGCGCCACCGCTGTTAAATTGTATACTTTTCTTCCCACTTGGCTTATCTGGCACTACCATAATAAACGGAAAATATTTTATTTAGTTTCTCCGAAATGAAAGGCCATTGAGTCGAACCACGGCCTCCTAGAAATTACCAGGCCTGAACATGACCTTAATAGGGTATTGTTGAAGCACTAAGATTGTGATGTTGAGCTAACTTCTGTAATAGCACCACCAGTTCGACGTAACAATGTTTTATCTTTTCCATGTTCAGGCCTGGTAGTTTCAAGAAGGCCGTGGTCGAACCCTTTTACACAGAAGATATATTAATGTTGTAGACTGAACTCCTAACTTTCAACCAAATCCGTGATTACATGTCCGTGCGGTCCCCTTGTAAGTTGATCAGGTGACTTTTCCGCGTCAGGGCCTGTTTTATCTAGCTGGCTTTGGTAGTCCGAGTAATAATAATGTAATCTTAATGTCCATCTTGGATTTTAACGATCAGTAATTTTGTTAGAAATAACATTGTTGGCCGGACTAATATGGTCAGGTGACTTTTCCGCGCTGGGGGCCCGTTATTTCGTTTGGTCAGAACTACAGTGGCTAGAAGTAATAGTGTGTCAGTTGAATACTAAATGCAGGCATGAGATTGTAATGATGACTGATGACACCGCCAGATGGCATGACAATCTAATGCGCCGACAGTTACTCTATAATGCATGGGATTCAGGGTCTATAGAAGTAAATGGTCGTTCAACTCCCGTCATTTTCCATTGTTAAGGGAAGCTAGGGAATTCAGATCACGCTAGGTCGAATATACTTTCTGCGATGTATGCGGCACCTAGCGTGATCTGAATTCCATAATCGAGTTATTTTACTTATATTGTTGTTACCCAAAATTAACAGTGAGCTTAGTAATGCATTCTACAGTTGGTTTATCAGTTATTTATTTAAAATTGTGTAGAATACACTAATTTTGGCAGTAGTACGTCAATAATTCCGGCTGCATTGAAATTGAAAATGAAACTAATATTTTTACTCACAACAGTCGGCGCTGCATGCACTGAAGGTGCTATTATACATGCAGCGCCATTTTTGAATAGAGTTCCCGCCCTATCGGGAGTTAGAAACTTTAGTTTCATTTTTCAGTGGAGTTGAACGACCATTTACTTCCATAGACCACGATGGGATTCAATGTAAGTTTAACAGCATGAACGTTTTAAAAGTACTTGTTTAATAAGATAAACAAGATTGTAAACTTGAAATACCGGGTGATTCAGTCAATTTCTGACCATTTCACTCGAATGACGTGCATTAGGGATAAACAATTGAAAGAATATGAGCGCCATATCGAATTTCTAAATAGTTGGAGTTAGTATTGTTGCAACGGCGCTGCATGAAAATCGTATTGTTGAAAAATGGCGCCCGCATCATCAACAGAGCAAAAATGCAAGGTTGTCAAATGGTATTTCGAGACAAAATCACCTGCAACCGTGCAAAGAAAGTTCCGGAAGGAGTATAAGTGTCGAGACGCACCAGGCAGGCAAGCAATCATGGATTTTGTCAAGCAATTTCATGCCACTGGATGTGTTAAAGGTAAGAAAAAAAGCGGGAACGAAGCTCGTGTTCGAACGGCCGAAATTGTCGAAAATGTTCGCACAAGGTTGGTCGATTCCCCTACCAAAAAATTTGTTCGCTGCCTATCCATTGAAGAAGGGCTGTCGTATACCACGACGTGGCGAATTTTAAGAAAGGATTTACACCTCTTCCCGTATAAGATCCATGTTTATCAGGAGTTAACAGACACTAGAAGACAGATGCGACAACAATTTGCGATGGAGTATGGAGCAGAAACGGAAGCCAATCAGGACATTGTGGACAACCTGTGGGTGTCAGATGAGGCCTTCTTCCATCTGTCAGGTGACGTTAATAAACACAACGTTCGTTTTTGGGGTCCCCAGCACCCTCATGAGATCCATAAGTCACCTCTTCATCCACGAAAGGTTATAGCTGGTGCGCGACTTCCAAAAGAGGCATCATTGGTCCGTTCTTTTTTGAGGGCACCGTAACGTCACAGGCTTGCCTTAACATGTTGGAAACCTTCTTCATTCCCGAGCTGCGAAGGAGGCGTATACCGCTTCGACATCAATGGTTTCAACAGGATGGGGCTAGGCCTCACACCACTAATGAAGTGCTAGACTTTCTCAATCAGAAATTCGGAAATCGTGTCATTTCAAACAGGTTTCCAGATCGATTCAGGGGTGGCTTTCTTTGGCACCTATGAGTCCTGACCTAAACCCATGTGATTTTTATCTATGGGGGTTCCTTAAAGACAGTGTGTTCACTACTGCACCAAGAACCCTAGACCAGCTGCGACAAAGCATCGTCGACTGCTGCACCCTTGTGGATGCAGAAATCCTGGATAGAGTTATGAACAACTTCACCATTCGGCTGCGAGCAGTTCAAAACGTTCGTGGTGGCCACATTGAGCATATCATCAAGACTTTTCCACGGGAATAAAAACTCCGAACTGCCTAGAATATCATACTGAAATGCTAAGTTTGTAAACATTAATGGGTCGATAAATCATAGTACTGAAATGGTCAGAAATTGACTGAATCACCCTGTAATATCCAGATAAACTAAATAAATGAATTTCAAAGCAGTATTCGTTTTATTTATTATTTAATCAAATAGCCATTTTTCTCATTTCTTGGTTGGTTTACATTTGTTTCACGGTTTCGTTATGTGTCTCTAAATTAAAATTTAAAATATAATAATATAACCCTGCAGTAACAAATAGCATTATCAAGTTCTACGTTCTTACGCCCTTGCAAAGAAAGAAGTGCAAAACGTGAGAAAAGTAAACTTTTAAAGCTCAGACGTACACAATAACATGTAATAAATTATAAATTATGAAATTTGTAAAATATAAAAAGAACATTTCAATTTAAAAACCATTACACTTTTCCATATAATTATCTTCTGCGCTTAACTTTTTATAACAATAGTTATTCGATTAAATAATAAATAAAACGAATACTGCTTTGTCCGAATACAAGTACTTTTAAAGCGTTCGTGCTGTTAAACTTACATTGAATCCCATGCATTATAGAGTAATTGTCGGCGCATTAGACTGTCGTGCCATCTGGCGGTGTCATCGGCCATGATGACACGAAATCAGCGGCAATGGGCACACTATTTCTTCTAGCCACTGTTCTGACTTTTAGACTGTGGACCATTTTTCTAACGGTTGAATACTCTGAATATCGGATCTTCCTCGATTGGTATTCAAAGCGAGGAATGTCGCTGAACCAGAACAAAACCGCGATAATAAAAACTGACAAAAGCTCAAAAGGGTCCTCGGAGGACAACGTTAAAATTTTAGGCGGGTCTCATAGTGGAATTATCTAAATTTGTTTGTTTAGTGAAGCGGGTTCGAAAGGTAAAATTATTTCTGCTATTGAATACGCCATAGTAATTTGGTCCACTACCTCAAAATTTAAAATCAATCAATTAAAGATGCATATAAAAAGATAATACGCAATGCTTATTCAATAGGGGACCTTTTCCAAGCAAGATGGGACCTTTCCGATTGACTAATGGTGATATTTGTTGTTGAAGTTTCTGGTGCATGTCGTCGATCTCTTGAACGTATGACCGATTAGATGAATGAGTCCGATTGCTAAACGCTAAATCTATGCGGCCATGTGTTGTGTGGCTAGATTACACTTTGACACCCACTTATCGGGCTTTTTCACCTTTGCAATTTGCTTCAAGTGGCG
Organism: Rhysida immarginata; assembly: GCA_023313115.1. NCBI lineage: Eukaryota > Metazoa > Arthropoda > Chilopoda > Scolopendromorpha > Scolopendridae > Rhysida > Rhysida immarginata. The sequence continues at coordinate 14,171 of JAHWFO010107112.1, forward strand.
AACGATTGTAGAATGGTCTACCTTGAGAGCTTCCGCAACTTCTTGCATGGATTTGCGCGGGACGGCTCGATGAATGTTTTCAATTGGTTGTCGTCAACTTTCAAATCTCGTATTGCCGCCACAGGATTTTTCAAACCATCAGCAGCATTATGCCCAAGTTTGAACTCATGCACTACGATGCTGCGTATCTCTTGTGTAGACTCCATTTGCAAAATTGATCTAATTTTTCATAATGTAAGGCATTAGGACAAGTTTTTAGCGTCAGCTTAAAGAGAAGAACTACTGCTTTAAAATGATGAGTCACATGGCTGTATTAGTCGAGAAATAATTTGCGTACCGACTTATCTACATCTATTAGGGATGTCAAATTTTAATAGTAATAATAATAATAATTTAATAATAATAATAATAATCTATAGATTTTACAGATGTTTCTAATTCATTGTCCAGTGTTTGTATTAATACCGAAAAATGAAAGTAAAGTAAGAATGATTGTGGTTGTATGTTTTGCATAATTTGGAATCCCAAGTTTATTTTGATTTTTTGCTTTTTTCTGTTCATTAAGTTTTAATTAGCACTGAAAGCTAATCCAATTGAAATAGAAAGTCATTAATGTTTTTATATAATTAAAAAAAAAAAGAAATCCGTATCACATAAACATTACTCCCATCTGGCGATGAGAATTTCGTTGGATGATCTTCCGTGACATCGTTCAGTCGATCGTCCGAAGCCATTCGATTGAAGTTCAACTTTCGAAGTAAGTTGTTATGATTTCATTCTTTTTTCCTATAAGAGTAAGAGTTATCGATTGTTTTGAAGACAAAGATGTGAATAATTTATAAGTGGCTTTGATTAAGTAGAAAGTCAAAAATCGATTATTTTGAAGTTAATGGGGCGATGTTTGTGTCCGGAATTTAGGTAAAAGGAAGTTTTTATAAATTAGAAAATTTCTAATGAACATAATTAATTTTTGAATAATATAAAATATAAGATATTTTCTTATTTCTAAAATTAAAATAAAAATTTTGGTTTGTTTTTGAGTTACTTTTCCATCATTAATCGCTCCTAATTTTCGAAATGACATTTGATAGTAAACAGATGGCCGCATAGATTTAGCGTTAGATTTTTAAATTTGAAAGATTACCAAAAGAATTTTATTTTGAAATAAAATGTTATTCGGAGAACTAGGTCAACATTAAATAAATCATGAAAGAACATTACATAAGGCATTCAATTTATCAAAAATACATATATCTCGATTTCGTTGATTCATTTATTTACTAACTTTCCTTCTTCCCGACGAATTCACCCCTGGCCCTGGAAAGGGAAAGGAAATTTGTTATCGATACCCTAACATAGCCTTTTTTCGCTGAAACCCCTCGAATGTTGTAAAAGAAGTCATTGGCGTGGGTGGACTTAATCGTCTTTAGCGTGTAATCCAGAATATTCTTCGGGTGGGGGGTAGGAATGTGTTTCTTCCAACTTTCCTAAATATCATGTTCCGCTGCGAGTTAGTTTTCGCTTCCTTATCACAATCCTCCTTTTCTGCAAATAAATTTTAATTCAGATGAAATTCTTATCTTTTAGCAATAAATGGTACCTAAATGATAGAAGGTCTAATTAGATCCTCTTTTTCCTGTTTTCTATGCTAATACAACATACGTTACCCTATATGTATTGTTTTTCATTATTGAGTCCTTTTGTAATGATGACAGGCCATACACTATGTTTTGTTCCATCCATGCCAATTAAATGAGATCTATTAATTATAAATAGATCAGACTCAGGTTCATTTATTAATTATAAATAGGTTGCGTTCCCGCAAGACAAACTAGACCATGTTGTTTTAACATTTCATAAATTAGAATGATGACGTTTTTCCATAGAAATAAAACATTTTTGTCACATCATTAATTAAGTGAATTATCGATTTTAACAAAATAATAGGAAATTATACTCTGTTCAGCGAAAGATGAACTGGGCGTGTCCAATTAAATTATCCATTTCCATTTCAGTTAAGTTACCGAATACATTTTTTTCTAAGTAAATTTAATGAAAATGAAAAATTGAGTAGAGGACTTCAATACTATGAGACTCATCCGCATGTAAGTTATCCGAAATATTAATCATTATGGAGATAATAACGATTTTGTGATTTTGGCAGTTACTCCTACCTTAATCCATTAGAATGTGGGTTTTCGTGAATGAATGTTGCTTTGAAGAATTTGGTAGGAGAAATTGTATTCCTTTGGCAACGTAGTATTAAATTCCAGAAAATGGACGAATTGCATACAGAAAAATTTTCGGAAATCAAGGTTAAAATAGGAAATTCTGAGTGGCCGTGAAGTTTCAGAAATCGTTGATCAAATAAATAAATAAATAAATAAAATAAATCAACTCAGCAACAATGATAGATATTTTTATTCACTCTCTGGGGAAGGATCTGAAATTTTCTCCTACTTTCTGGAGGTTTATGAAATTGTTCCTGATATTGTTTATATGCCCAAATATTCTCTATGGGGATAGATCTGGGCTTTTGGCCAAAGGCACAAGTGATCTTCGTGCTCGCTAACTCGCTGCACCAACTGTGCGTGATGAACAGAAGTATTGTCGCCCAAGAAGAAGCCATCACCTGCATGATAGATGTGACATTCAATTATACTTGCAAAAAGTCCTTGTAAATGACGAAATTTACATATATTTATACATTTCAAAATCTTAACAGTAGCTTTAACTTGAAAAGAAGGAAGCAAAATATCAATCTCGAAAATTGAAAGGGAAGGGGGGGGGGGGGGTGAAATTACGAAATTTTATCTTGTTTATTAATAGCTCTAAAAAGACAAAGACACAGTTTCGAGAAACGGTAGGACGAAATCTTCTAAGTAATAGCACACAGATGGCCACAACCCCCAAATGAAGCCTCATTTTAAAAATATTTTTATAGGTTATTTTTATCGAGTTTTCTTCTTACGAAGGGGGGAGCGAGTCTTTAATGTTTTCTTAGATTAATTTACTGAATTATTTTTTTAAATTCTAGTTTATTGTTCTTATTATGGGAATTATCAGACTATTCGCTACAAGTACAAAACTGCTCAATTAATCTAGTAAAAATTTTAAAAAAATTAAAAATTAATCTTCAGTAAACTTCTATTTTTTTGAATGTTCAGATACCTCAATAAAAGTTATCTAAAAATTATTAAAAATGGTACAAATATTGAGGCTTCAATTAGTGGTATGTCCTTTAGGGGTGGGGTGAGGAAGTCGAGTTTGGTATAGCTTTTTTTTAAAATATTAAACACGTATTTTTTAAGTTTTTTGTATGATGCGTATTTTTCGAGAAAAAACACCTGGTACGGGTTGTCTGAATCACCTGTATATTTTATATCAATTAAGTAAAATAATTTGGAAAAATTCAAATTTTCCCTTTTCAGTGGAAAATTTTCAGTCATTTTAGTCTCGTTTTAGACCAATGGAGAATTAATCTATCGGCACTTGGACCAATCGGGATTTAGACCAGTCGGCGTTAGACCAATCGTCATTAGACCAATTGCGAGGCCTACGAGATAACAAGGCCTGGAAGCGAAAAAGTCACCTGATCATCGGGGTGCTAGCAACAATCCAACCATCATTGTCTCCATCTTGGATATTAACAATCGATGTTTTTCCTTTTGTTGGAAACAATGAAGGTTGGTTTGTTGCTAGCACCCCGATGGTCAGGTAACTTTTTCGCTTCCAGGACTTGTTATCTCGTCGGCCTCGACCGTTTGTCCTAGACCGATTGTTATCCATAACAATTAGCTATCAAGAGGAAATTGCTGTTAATCCTGACTTTAGATAATTTCCGTTAGATATTTTGTTATCATTTGCTAATACATGTAGCTCGCTTCAGCAGTACATGAATACGTTGAAAGGCTTTAGCAATATTTTTGAACGATCTACCTGCTATTTTTACGACTCTTAAACCAATTTTATATGCAGATGGTATTTCCTTATTGTTATCTGATCATAATATTTCGTTCTTGCTCTCAGCTCTTAATATTGCGCTCGAGAAATTAAGACAATGGTGTAGTATAAAATTATTTGTTAATATTGATAAGACTAAGGTAATGTTTTTCCATCAGCGGAATAAGCGCAATATATCTGTCACCACCAATATTCTATGGACTCTCTGGCTAAGGTCAAAAACCCTCACCGGTGAGAGAATGATGACGTAATTTCTCACTGGGCTAACCGTCTTTTTCTCGGTGAGGACGGTGAGACTAACCGGTTAGGCATAGCAGCACTAACTGGCGTTTCTGACCGCGTTAAAATGACGTCACAAATTTCTCACTGGGATTTCTGACCGACCAAGCGCTAACTCTTCTCACCGGTGAGAGTTTTTGACCTTAGCCTCTATTATCTCCACTACTACAATTTTTGCATATTTGGGTTTAACCCTATTACCTGATTTGTTCTGGGACGCCCATATTGATAATCTGTTGACTAAACTTAATAAAAAACAGGGCATCATTTCCCGACTTCATTATCTTCCTACTAATATTTTAATTTTATTGTACTATTCTTGGATTCATTCTGGCCTATGTTATGGTGTAATGTTTTGGGGTTCTACTTCCTCCACTAATCTTGTTAGAATTCTAAAGTTACAAAAATGGTTTCTTCGGACCCTTTTGCACCTCCCCCGTTCATTTTCCGTATCCCACTATTTCGCTTCCTTACGTATACTTACAATATATCAAATTTATTTTCTGTCTCTCTGTTCTTTTATTTATAAAACCTCCAACTCTATACTATTGTTATCAACTCCTATAAGGATTAATCGTAATCTTGATATTCATAATTATAGTACACGTATTGCAAATGAGATACGACCTCCCACTTCCCTTCTGAGTTTCCGCAACCGATGCGTTTCACACATCGGTTTAAAATACTGGGCTTCGGAAATCCGTGAGCTTACCTCCTACCCTCAGTTCCGGAAAATACTACGCAATTTCTGCTTTAGTCATATACCACTAAAATCGAAGGTTATCTGCTAGTACACTGTGTTATTGTTTAGGGACGCCTAATTTGAAATTTTTCTATAAATACTTTTGCTCGTGGATGAGACCCTTGTATTTAATTGCATTCTCTTTGATTACTTTTTAGTCTTTCCAGCTATTGGTTCTCATGATTATCTGAACAATTTACTAGCTATTTTATATACCTACGATTGATTAACTGATTTTTTATGGTTTAATTTTACGTCCAATCTGATTTGTTTAAGTTTGTTAAAGTTTTTTTGCAATTTTTGTTTTGTTTTTATTTATTGTTTTACTAACCACTTGTTAACTTATTATTTACTTTGTGCCAGCTTGGCCTAATTCGTCGGTTTTCATACTGGCCTCGTTGGACACTATTATCAATTTTTGTAACTTCTTCTAGCTCATTATTATTATTATTATTATTTATTTAAATAAATATTGTAAATTTATTGTATTGTAAAAATTACAGATAATTTCATTACAGTTTGCGATTGTTGTGTGTCACGTAATCTTTGTTGCCATTTTACTAATTTAGTTGTTGGTTAACGTTTATCCACGGTCTACAGATATTCATATATTACTACCAACTAATTTGTACTTGTATTTTGTTATATTGTCGCGCCCGCTGGGACCTAATTCGTCGGTCAGTCCATACTGGTCCCAGCTGGGCGTATTTGTAATTTAACCTGATTAAATAAATAAATAAATAAATAAATAAATAGGATATGAAGAAAAAATAGACGCTTACACAGAACATTTTAACTAGAGGTGCTCACTTCGTTTAACATTATGTAGCAATGCCTATAAATTAAATAACTTTTATTTGTTCGAATATATAAAGAATTACTTTACTCTCCATTTAGCCTTCAATTTTATTATTCAATTTTATTC